>CM038141.1:324620299-324885640 GCA_021437245.1 Aegilops speltoides
AAAGATCGTCAAAGTTCACATAATTCAAACAGACAAATTTAAACTACATTAGTATAAACTTGAATTTGAAGATGGAGATAGCGGAGATTCACCACTTCCTCGCCGGCCCTTTGCCCTTCCGGCCGCCACGCAGTTGTAAGCGTCGGCGGCTGGTGGCGGATTGTCCGAGTCATCGGACGAGGAGCCGTCGTCGTCGTTGTCGGAGGTGTTGGAGAGGATGACGAGCACTTTTAGCCGTGGGACCTCCCTGTCCTGCTGCAGCTTGAGCTTCACGAGCTGAGCCGCCTCCGCTGCTACCTCTGCCGCCTCACGTTCGGACTACTCAATGGCAATTTGGAGCCCCCCGGCGTTCTTCCGACCGAGCCGTTGCGCGTCCGTCTCCACGGTCGTAAGTGACCGGCGGTAGACCGATTCGAGGAGTTGCGCGTCCTCGTTGGGCTCCGCCTGCATCCCGCGGAGGCGGCTCACTGTCTGCTCCACCTCCATCCTCTCCCTTTCCCGCTGCCGCTCGCGGCGGGCGGTGCCCGCCTCAGATTTTGGCATGCCCATCCGGGCCGACGGGGTGGGCATAAGCACCCACCTCTGCCCATGTGGGGGAGCAGCAGCCGGCGGGGGCAGGGGACGGCGTAGGGTGATACGTCTCCAACATATCTATAATTTTTGATTGTTCATTGTTATTATATTATTTGTTTTGGATGTTTAATGAGCTTTATTATACACTTTTATATTATTTTTGAGACTAACCTATTGACCGGAGGCCCAGTCCAAATTGTTTTTTTTGCCTATTTCAGTGTTTCGCAGAAAAGGAATATCAAACGGAGTCCAAACGGAATGAAACCTTCGGGAGAGTGCTTTTTGGAACAAACGTGATCCAGAGGACTTGGAGTGGACGTCAAGAAAGAAGCGAGGAGGCCACGAGACAGGGAGGCGCGCCTGCCCCCCTGGGCACGCCCCCCACCCTCGTGGGCCCCTCGCAGCTCCACCGACCTACTTCTTCCGCCTATATATACCCATATACCCCGAAAAAATCCAGGAGCATCATAGATCGGGAGTTCCGCCTCTGCAAGCCTCTGAAGCCACGAAAAACCAATTGGAACCCTGTTCCGGCACCCTGCCGGAGGGGGGATCTCTCACCGGTGGCCATCTTTATCATCCCGGCGCTCTCCATGACGAGGAGGGAGTAGTTCACCCTCGGGGCTGAGGGTATGTACCAGTAGCTATGTGTTTGATCTCTCTCTCTCTCTCTCTCTCTCTCTCTCTCTCGTGTTCTTGATTCGGCACGATCTTGATGTATCGCGAGCTTTGCTATTATTGTTGGATCTTATGATGTTTCTCCCCCTCTACTCTCTTGTAATGGATTGAGTTTTCCCTTTGAAGTTATCTTATCAGATTGAGTCTTTAAGGATTTGAGAACACTTGATGTATGTCTTGCATGTGCTTATCTGTGATGACAATGGGATATTCACGTGATCTACTTGATGTACGTTTTGATGATCAACTTGCGGGTTCAGTGACCTTATGAACTTATGCATAGGGGTTGGCACACGTTTTCGTCTTGACTCTTCGGTAGAAACTTTGGGGCACTCTTTGAAGTACTTTGTGTTGGTTGAATAGATGAATCTGAGATTGTGTGATGCATATCGTATAATCATGCCCACGAATACTTGATGTGACATTGGAGTATCTAGGTGACATCAGGGTTTTGGTTGATTTGTGTCTTAAGGTGTTATTCTAGTATGAACTCTATGATAGATCGAACGGAAAGAATAGCTTCGTGTTATTTTACTACGGACTCTTGAATAGATCGATCAGAAATGATAACTTTGAGGTGGTTTCATACCCTACAATAATCTCTTTGTTTTTTCTCCGCTATTAGTGACTTTGGAGTGGCTCTTTGTTGCATGTTGAGGGATAGTTATATGATCCAGTTATGTTATTATTGTTGAGAGAACTTGCATTTGTGAAAGTATGAACCTTAGGCCTTGTTTCCTAGCATTGCAATACCGTTTGTGATCACTTTTATCATTAGTTACCTTGCTGGGTTTTTTGTAATTTCAGATTACAAAAACCTATATCTACCATCCATATTGCACTTGTATCACCATCTCTTCGCCGAACTAGTGCACCTATACAATTTACCATTGTATTGGGTGTGTTGGGGACACAAGAGACTCTTTGTTATTTGGTTGCAGGGTTGTTTGAGAGAGACCATCTTCATCCTACGCCTCCCACAGATTGATAAACCTTAGGTCATCCACTTGAGGGAAATTTGCTACTGTCCTACAAACCTCTGCACTTGGAGGCCCAACAACGTCTACAAGAAGAAGGTTGCGTAGTAGACATCAAGCTTTTCTGGCGCCGTTGCCGGGGAGGTTAGTGCTTGAAGGTATATCTTTAGATCTTGCAATTGAATCTTTTAGTTTCTTGTTTTATCACTAGTTTAGTTTATAAAAGAAAACTAAAAAAATGGAATTGAGGGTGCCTCATATGCTTCAACTTTTTGATGACTTCCGTGAAAATGATGGAAAGGAAAATTGTGATCAATTGCTAGAGGAAGAATGCATTAAAATGTTTGGCACTAAATATTTGAATGATGAGCATGATTGCAATGTTGTTAGTATGAATTCCTTGAATATCCATGATGCTGATGATATGCAAAGCCACAAGCTTGGGGTTGCTATGTTTGATGAAGATGATATTTTTTGTCCCCCAAGTTTTGATGAGCAAATTTATTTTGATGATAGCATGCCTCCTATTTATGATAATTATATTGATGAAAGTGGATTTGGAGAGGTCATGACTTTATTTAAGGATGAATCCACTATTTGGGAAGATGTTCCAGATGATTATGAGAATAAAGTTCCTATCTATGATGATTATTGTGATGACATGTATGCTATAAAGAACAATGATAACCATGAAACTTGTCATCTTGATTTTAATCTTGAATTGGATTATGCCTCACATGATAGTTATTTTGTTGAGTTTATTCCCACTACTATTCATGAGAAGAATGTTGCTTATGTGGAGAGTAATAAAATTTCTATGATTGTAGATCATGAAAAGAAAGCTTTATGTGATAGTTACATTGTTGAATTCATTCATGATGCTACTGAAAATTATTATGAGGGAGGAACATATGCTTGTAGGAATTGCAATAATATCAAGTTTCCTCTCTATGTGTTGAAAATATTGAAGCTATGCTTGTTTTACCTTCCTATGCTAGTTGATTCTTGTTCCCATAAGTTGTTTGCTCACAAAATCCCTATGCATAGGAAGTGGGTTAGGCTTAAATTTGCTAGTTATATACTTCATGATGCTCGCTTTATGTTTAATTCTTATCTTTTATGTGAGCATCATTGAAATCATCATGCCTAGCTGAAAGGCATTAAAGAAAAGCGCTTGTTGAGAGACAACCCAATATTTACCCTTACTGTTTTTGTGTGTTCACATGATTAATCTACTGTAGTAATCATGTTTTATAGCTTTTGTTTTAATAAAGTGCCAAGTAAGACCTTTAGGATAGCTTACGGTGATAGTTGTGTTGATCCTGCTGAAAATCAGAAACTTTTGCAACCAGTAAATTAGTTTTGATAATTCACAGAAACGTGATTGTGATCTGCTTATTTTTGCTCTGGGTTGATACACAAATTTATCAGGTTTTCCTAATTTTGTAGAATTGTTTGAGTAACAGAAGTATTAGAGAGTTACAGATTACTACAGACTGTTCTGTTTTTGACAGATTCTGTTTTTTATGTGTTGTTTGCTTATTTTGATGAATCTATGAGTAGTATCGGAGGGTATGAACCATAGAGAAGTTGGAATACAGTAGATATTATACCAATATGAATTTAAAATGAGTTCACAACAGTACCTAAGTGGTGATTTATTTTCTTATACTAACGGAGCTTATGAGTTTTCTGTTGAGTTTTGTGTTGTGAAGTTTTCAAGTTTTGGGTAAAGATTCGATGGACTATGGAATAAGGAGTGGCAAGAGCCTAAGCTTGGGGATGCCCAAGGCACCCCAAGGTAATATTCAAGGACAACCAAGAGCCTAAGCTTGGGGATGCCCCGGATGACATCCCCTCTTTCCTCCTCGTTCATCGGTAACTTTACTTGGAGCTATATTTTTATTCACCACATGATATGTGTTTTGCTTGTAGCATCATTTTGTTTTATTTTGTTTTGCTTGATGTTTGAATAAAATACCAAGATCTGAAATTCTTAAATGTTAGAGAGTCTTCACATAGTTACATAATTATTCAACTACTCATTGATCTTCACTTATATCTTTCAGAGTAGTTTGTCGTTTGCTCTAGTGCTTCACTTATATCTTTTTAGAGCACGGTGGTTGTTTTATTTTGTAGAAATTATTGATCTCTCATGCTTTACTTATATTATCTTGAGAGTCTTTTAGAACAGCATGGTAGTTTGCTTTGGTTATAAAATTAGTCCTAATATGATGGGCATCCAAGTTGGGTAAAATAAAAACTTTCATATGGAGTGCATTAAACACTATGATAAATTTGATACTTGATATTTTTTTGAGATATAAAGGTGGTAATGTTAGATTCATGCTAGTTGGGTAATTATGAAATTGAGAAATACTTGTGTTAAAGTTGGCAAGTCCTTTAGCATGCACGTATGGTGAACGTTGTGTGACAAATTTGAAGCATGGGGTGTTCTTTGATTGCCTTCCTTATGAGTGGAGGTCGGGATCGCGCGATGGTTAACTCCTACCAACCCTTCCCCTAGGAGCATGCGTAGTACTACTTTGCTTCGAGAGCTAATAAACTTTTGCAATAAGTATATGAATTCTTTATGACTAATGTGAGTCCATGGATTATACGCACTCTTACCCTTCCGCAATTTGCTAGCCTCTACGGTACCATGCAGTGCCCTTTCTCACCTTGAGAGTTGGTGCAAACTTCACCGGTGCATCCAAACCCGTGATACGATACGCTCTATCACACATAAACCTCCTTATATCTTCCTCAAAACAGCCACCATACCTACCTATTATGGCATTTCCATAGCCATTCCGAGATATATTGCCATGCAACTTTCCACCGTTCCGTTTATTATGACACGCTCCATCATTTTCATATTGCCTTGCATGATCATGTAGTTGACATCGTATTTGTGGCAAAGCCACCTTTATAATTCTTTCATACATGTCGCTCTTGATTCATTGCATATCCTGGTACACCGTGGAGGCATTCACATAGAGTCATATTTTGTCCTAAGTATAGAGTTGTAATTCTTGAGTTGTAAATAAATAGAAGTGTGATGATTTTCATTATTAGAGCATTGTCCCATGTGTGGAAAGGATGATGGACGCAATGGTTCCCCCACAAGTCGGGATGAGACTCCGGACTTTATGAAAAATAAAAGAGGCCAAAGAAGCCCAAATAAAAAAAGAGGCCAAAGAAGCCCAAATAAAAAAAGAGGCCAAAGAAGCCCAAATAAAAAAAAGAGGCCAAAGAAGCCCAAATAAAAAATAAAAAAAAGAAAAAATGAGAGAAAAAGAGAGAAGGGACAATGTTACTATCCTTTTACCACACTTGTGCTTCAAAGTAGCACCATGATCTTCATGATAGAGAGTCTCCTATGTTGTCACTTTCATATACTAGTGGGAATTTTTCATTATAGAACTTGGCTTGTATATTCCAATGATGGGCTTCCTCAAAATGCCCTTGGTCTTCGTGAGCAAGAAAGTTGGATGCACACCCACTTACTTTCTTTTGATGAGCTTTCATACATTTATAGCTCTAGTGCATCCGTTGCATGGCAATCCCTACTCCTCGTATTGACATCAATTGATGGGCATCTCCATAGCCCGTTGATTAGTCGTGTCAGTGTGAGACTTTCTCCTTTTTTGTTTTATCACATAATCCCTATCATCATACTCTACCCCACCCATAGTGCTATGTCCATGGCTTACGCTCATGTATTGCGTGAGGGTTGAAAAGGCTGAAGCGCGTTAAAAAGTATGAACCAATTGCTTGGCTGAAACCGGGGTTGTGCATGATGGGAGCATTTTGTGTGACGAAAATGAAGCATGGCCAAACTATATGATTTTGTAGGGATAAGCTTTTTTGGCTATGTTATTTTGATAAGACATAAACTACTTGGTTAGCATGCTTGAAGTATTACTATTTTTATGTCAATATTAAACTTTTATCTTGAACTTTTTTGGAACTGAACATTCATGCCACAATAAAGAGAATTACATTGAAAATTATGTTAGGTAGCATTCCACGTCAAAAATTCTATTTTTATCATTTATCTACTCAAGGACGAGCAGGAATTAAGCTTGGGGATGATTGATACATCTCCAACGTATCTATAATTTTTGATTGTTTCATGCTATTATATTATCTGTTTTGGATGTTTAATGAGCTTTATTATACACTTTTATATTATTTTTGGGACTAACCTATTAACTGGAGGCCCAACCCAAATTGCTGTTTTTTTGCCTATTTCAGTGTTTCGTAGAAAAGGAATATCAAACGGAGTCCAAACGGAATGAAACCTTCGGGAGAGTGATTTTTGGAACAAACGTGATCCAGAGGACTTGGAGTGGACGTCAAAAATGATGCGAGGAGGCCACGAGGCAGGGAGGCACGCCTGCCCCCTGGGCGCGCCCCCACCCTCGTGGGCCCCTCGCAGCTCGACCGACCTACTTCTTCCTCCTATATATTCCCATATACCCCAAAAACATCCAGGAGCACCATAGGGCGGGAGTTCCGCCGCCGCAAGCCTCTGTAGCGACCAAAAACCAAACAGGGCCCTCTTCCGGCACCCTGGCGGAGGGGGGATCCCTCACCGGTGGCCATCTTCATCATCCGACGCTCCCCATGACGAGGAGGGAGTAGTTCACCCTCGGGGCTGAGGGTATGTACCAGTGGCTATGTGTTTGATCTCTCTCTCTCTTTCTCGTGTTCTTGATTTGGCACGATCTTGATGTATCGCGAGCTTTGCTATTATAGTTGGATCTTATGATGTTTCTCCCCCTCTACTCTCTTGTAATGGATTGAGTTTTTGCTTTGAAGTTTATTGGATTGAGTCTTTAAGGATTTGAGAACACTTGATATATGTCTTGCATGTGCTTATCTGTGGTGACAGTGGGATATTCACGTGATCTACTTGATGTATGTTTTGGTGATCAACTTGCAGGTTTAGTAACCTTGTGAACTTATGCATAGGGGTTGGCACACGTTTTCATCTTGACTCTTCGATAGAAACTTTGGGGCACTCTTTGAAGTACTTTGTGTTGGTTGAAAATAGATGAATTTGAGACTGTGTGATGCATATCGTATAATCATGCCCACAGATACTTGAGGTGACATTGGAGTAACTAGGTGACATTAGGGTTTTGGTTGATTCGTGTCTTAAGGTGTTATTCTAGTACGAACTCTATGATAGATCGAACGTAAAGAATAGCTTCGTGTTATTTTACTACGAACTCTTGAATAGATTGATCAGAAAGGATAACTTTGAGGTGGTTTCGTACCTTACAATAATCTCTTCATTTGTTCTCCGCTATTAGTGACTTTGGAATGACTCTTTGTTGCTTGTTGAGGGATAGTTATATGATCCAATTATGTTATTATTGTTGAGAGAACTTGCACTAGTGAAACTATGAACCTTAGGCCTTGTTTCCTAGCATTGCAATACTGTTTGTGCTCACTTTTATGATTAGTTACCTTGCTGTTTTTATAATTTCAGATTACAAAAACCTATATCTACCATCCATATTGCACTTGTATCACCATCTCTTCGCCGAACTAGTGCACCTATACAATTTACCATTGTATTGGGTGTGTTGGGGACATAAGAGACTCTTTGTTATTTGGTTGCGGGGTTGTTTGAGAGAGACCATCTTCATCCTATGCCTCCCACAGATTTATAAATCTTAGGTCATCCACTTGAGGGAAATTTGCTACTGTCCTACAAACCTCTGCACTTGGAGGCCCAACAACGTCTACAAGAAGATGGTTGTGTAGTAGACATCATAGGGGAGGTGCGGATTGCGCATGTCGCATATCGGAGATGCGCACGGGCTAGGAGGGGCCAGCGCCGGCGTCCAAGCTTTGTCGACAGGGGGAGTTGCTTCTGCAGTGAGGCTGCAGATCCGGAGCTGCCCCCGGTCTCCACCTTGGACCGCTCCAAGGCCGGTCACCTGTTTTAAACCTGTGCAGAGGTAGTAATCTCCCCAATGCATAGGTGCTTAGCTTTTGTAGCTAAACTTTTCTCATGGAATTGTTTAATAATTAAACTCTCTTATGTATTGATTGGTAGTCATTTTACATAGGTTCGCATGCTTAGCTCTGCTTCCTCCTGGGGTCATCATAGTGCTCTTTCACCTCTTTAATTGCTTTGCCACATCACCTTTTTTTGCCTATGTGGCGTCCTTAGCATCTGTACGCCTTGGAGCACTGGGAAGGACCTAACACTTTCACGCAGTACTTTCCAATGCGGTTTTGTTATTTTCTACAGAAATTAATATTTTTCATCTGATGCTCACAATCAAACAGATATAAGACAATCAAACAGATATAAGAAGTGTTTGGTTCGGAGGATTAGTCCCTGTTTCCAATTCCTCCGCTGTCCAGCGATGTTTTTAGGTTGTCATCTTGTTCAAGTTGTTGTTTGGACATGCTCAGATTGGTTTTTCTGGATGAAAATCTTGAATCTGGTTGTTGGCTCTGATGACAATGGTGTAGAGCGTCGCTACCTTTCTGAAGGCGTCATTGTTGAAGAACATCGTCGCCCATGTGGTGTCATAAAATTATTGGTGCGAATATGGTCATTGTTATAGTTTGCCGATCACTGGTGCAGAGACCTTCTATACAAACGGTTTTTAACCCCTTTCGGCGACGACGTTTGGAACCATCGCCAAGTGAGTGTGGGCGATAGGGGGGTCCTTCCCACACGATATAGAAACTGTCGGGGATAGGACCTCCTGGCACACAGTCAGGGGAAAAATGAGTTCGTGTGCGATTTGGCGGGGCATCGAAACCCAATTGTTTCCGTTCGTATGTACATCCCACACGGTGAATCCCAGAAAAACATTTCCGTTCGTATGTATATCACACACCATTTTTTGTGTGGAAACGTTTGTGCAAGGTGGCCTAACGCTAACAGTTCTCTGCCGGAAGCCGTGTGTGATTGTTAGTTGATCGAACATGCCTACTTTCTAGAAACCGTGCGGGTTATTTGGGTTCATCGCCCACCGTGCTGTCTGAGTAACCGTCTGCAATAGAAAACCCCAATAAGCAGTGTAATTAGCCTATTATTGATAATCCATGTACTAATCAAATTGATATTTCTTATAAAAACACACCATATATTTCATATCCTTATAACAGCAACCAGGATTTCATAATCGGATTATAGATAGCTTCGGCACTCAGTTCCACCATTACACTACAACACCAAGTTTCACATGCAACATCAAAAACCTTTGGAAAGTAGCATCATACATGATAGATAGAAAGATGAATCTCATCTCGGAAACTGTAGAAGCAAAAGGAAAATATTGAGCCTTCAGTGATGTTGAATGTCCTTGCAACTTTAGACCAGTGGCTATGGATAATTGCCCGCCCAACCTTCGTCCTCTTCAGCAAGACTTTAATATTGTACCGTGGGTGTTGAATGAATACCTTCCTCGCCTCTTGACCATGCAGGTGGTTTGAGATGTAATCACTGGTGAACTGCTTTGAAAAGTACTGAAAACAAACATATGCAAACAAGGTAAAAGAGTTAGTACCATCCTATAGTTGACTGATGGCGCAAGGGGTAAAAACATGGTAAAAGAGTTAGTACCATCCTATACTTGACTGATGTCTTCTTCATTGTGCAAACAAAGATCTTGCTGTTATTCATCGCAAGATTCTTCATCCTAACAATCTTTCTGAGTTTCTTAACTTGACTGATATTCATGGACATCTCATTTCCCCATATGCAAAATGGGTCAAACAGTGGGTCTAAGCCTCTAACAGCAGGACCTACATGTGCAAGACCAAATTGTAAGAAACCTAAATATTAGAATGATTCCTGCAACTGCACAATAATGTGCTATTAGCCAAAGGACCATGCTTGAACAAACCTCGATGGTAAACAGCAGTGTCTCCCATTGTTTCCCTACAACACACATAAGGAAGATCTTGATCAGGTTAACTTAGAGTTGTCATACTATCAGTAGAATATGTATTGAGTACAACCAAATTCGATTTATTTCACATGCATAACAATACAAAATTGTACCCACAGCAAATGAAAATCAAATTACAGAACTGAACCAAACAGTTAAGTGGACAACAGACCAAATGAACCAAAATAGTTAACTGAGCACGACATTGCAGAATAGAAACATGTACTAGAAGATTAGACAGTTAACAAAACAAAGAATGCTTGAGAACACTACTACAAAATGTAGCAATTGTTGGACCAAACTGTTAATTGAACATTACATTTCATAGGACCAAAGTGTTAACTGAACATTACATTTCAGAGGACCAAACTGTAAACTGAACATCAGATTGCATATTAACATTACAAAGGACAAATCACTAGAAGGCATTGGCGGTGGCCTCGAGAAAACAACACGAACTATATTTTAAAGTAGAAAACCGCGTGGCGGTGTCGATGGTGGCCTCGAAGACGAGGTGCTCCCCCAATATCTGGTGGTCGGCACGCATAGCAGCCATAGCGACCTTGTGCGCACGTGCGGCCACGATTTGCTTCTCCGCTGCCAGATGCTATTGAGCTCCATGTTATACTGCGTGAAAAATGGCTATGGGTGGCGTATAATTGGAGGGGGGATAGTGATTTCAGCGGAAGATGTCGCACCGTCGGTCGGGGCATGTGGAGCGGGAAAGGACAAGGATGGTGTGGGTGGGGTGTGGATTACCTGACCATATCGACGAGGCCGTGCAGCAAGAAGAAGGGTCGGTAGCGAGGAGGCCGCAGAGCAAGAAGAAGGGTCGCCGGCGAGGAGGTGGCGCTGCAAGAAGAAGGGTCATCGGCGAGGAGGTGGCGCTGCAAGAAGAAGGGTAGCCGGTGAGGAGGCGGCGCTGCAAGAAGAAGGGTCGCCTGCGAGGAGGCCGAGCTGCCAGTAAGCAGCAGTGAAGGTTTGAACTTGGAAAGCAAGGAGGGACAATGGAAATCTGGCTTTTGGTGGGAGGGAGGGCGGGGGTGGATATTTCATGGTGGAAAAAAATTCGCTCGGTGCCACGAGAAACTGGCGCGCAAGTGTGGTTCAAGCGAGGGCGATGTACTGTAGACGACGAAGCTTCCTGCGCAAGCCAGACAAGATGGTGTGTCAAGATATTTTATATCGCATCCCACACGATTCTTTCTAGTAAACTATTTGTGGTATACCTGATTTTTTTTCATTATGTTTTTAAAGACAAAATGGTGTTACGGAGGGAAAGGATGGTGTTTGAATTGCTAGAACATTTATGTATAGTGAACATGCAACTACATGAGTGTCGTGTTTAAATTTGGAATTATTCCGGGTTCGTTTGGCATTTTTATGGATTAATTGAGTTTCTCGGCATTTAATGTGCATAATTCAAATTTGAACTACAAGCACATGCTCCAGTGCACCAAAGTTTGTTGAAAAATCGCATGTGTGTCTTTGGGTGAATTTATAGGTTCCATGCAAGAAATGAGAATGAAATTCAAACATCTTGGTGTCGTCGGTCCGGAACATTGAGAAACTTGGTTTTAAATTCATGGAAATTCAAAACTCGCCTGAAAATCATGAAACTTGGCATGTCATGTCATGGCACCAAAATGTTGTGGTAAAAAAATTGGCCACATTTGAAGAAGTTTTCTGTATAAGCTTCTTGCAAACCGGAGCTTCTCTTGAGAAGACTCGTGGTTCCCGGGGGGACGTGTCACCTTTGTGTTCGAAACGATATATGCTGCCTCCCCCCTTATTTTTTTACAGAGGCAACATAGAACTATATGAGTGTCGTGTTAAAATTTGGAATTATTCCGGGTTCGTTTGGAC
The DNA here is from genome assembly GCA_021437245.1 of Aegilops speltoides. Taxonomy (NCBI): domain Eukaryota; kingdom Viridiplantae; phylum Streptophyta; class Magnoliopsida; order Poales; family Poaceae; genus Aegilops; species Aegilops speltoides. The sequence goes on from CM038141.1 coordinate 324,632,325, forward strand.
TTTCTTATACATTAATTGAATTTCTGGTCATTTAATATGCATAATTCAAATTCGAACTACAAGCACATGCTCCAATGCATCAAAGTTGGTTGAAAAATCACATGTATGTCCTTGGGTGAATTTCTAGGTCTCGTGCAAGAAATGAGAATGAAATTCAAACATCTGGGCATCGTGGCTCAACCGGAAAGATTGATAAACTTGGTTTTTTAATTTATGTAAATCAAAAACATGCGTGAAAATCATGAAACTTGGCATGGTGTCATGACATGGCACCAACATGCTGTGGTAATTTTATTGGCCGAATTGGGACAAGCTCTGATATAAGCTTCTTGCAAACCGGAGCTTCTCTCAAGAAGGCTCGTGGTTCCGAGAGGAACATGTCACGTCCGTGTGCGAAACGACTTACGTACACTGCCTTCTTCCACCTTAATTTTTTACACAGGCAGATTAAACCAAATAGAAGTATCGTGCTAAATTTTGAAATTATTCCAGGTTTGTTTGACTTTTTGCATACATTAATTAAATTTCTGGTCATTTAATATGCATAATTTAAATTTAAACTACAAGCACATGCTCTAGTGCACCAAAGTTGGTTGAAAAATCACATGTGTGTCCTTGGGTGAATTTCTAGGTCTCATGCAAGAAATGGTAATGAAATTCAAACATCTGAGCCTCGTGGCTCGGCCGGAAAGATTGAGAAACTTGATTTTTTAATTCATGTAAATCCAAAACACACCTGAAAATCATGAAACTTGGCATGGTGTCATGACATGGAACCAACATGTTACGGTAAATTTTTTGGTCGAATTGGGACAAGCCTTGGTATAAGCTTCTTGCAAACCGGAGTTTCTCTCAAGAAGGCTCGTGGTTCTGAGAGAAAACGTGTGCCACCTCCATGTGCGAAACGACATACGTACACTGCCTTCTCCTGCCTTATTTTTTACACAGGTAGATTAGACCAAATAGAAGTATCATGCTAAATTTTGGAATTATTCCGGGTTTGTTTGGACTTTTTAATACATTAATTGAATTTCTTGGTATTTAATGTGCATAATTAAAATTTGAACTACAAGCACATGTTCCAATGCACCAAAGTTGGTTGAAAAATCACATGTGTGTCCTTGGGTGAATTTCTAGATCCCATGCAAGAAATGAGAATGAAATTCAAACATCTGGGCGTCGTGGCTCGGCCGAAAAGATTGAGAAACTTAGTTTTTTTAATTCATGTAAATCCAAAACACGCCTGAAAATCATGAAACTTGGCATGGTGTCATGACATGGCACCAACATGCTGCGATAAATTTTTTGTCCAAATTGGGACAAGGTTTGGTATAAGCTCCTTACAAACCGGAGCTTCTCTCAAGAAGGCTCGTGGTTCCGAGAGGGAACATGTCACCTCCGTGTGCGAAATGACATACGTACACTGCCTTCTTCCGCCTTAATTTTTTTACACTGGCAGATTAGACCAAATAGAAGTATCGTGCTAAATTTTAGAATTATTCCGGATTCGTTTGGCCTTTGAATACATTAATTGAATTTCTGGGCATTTAATGTGCATAATTCAAATTTAAAATACAAGCACATGCTCGAGTGCACCAAAGTTGGTTGAAAAATTGCATGTGTGTCCTTGGGTGAATTTCTAGGTCCCATACAAGAAATGGGAATGAAATTCAAACATATGGGCGTCGTGGCTCGGAAAGATTGAGAAACTTCGTATTTTAATTCCTGTAAATCCAATACATGCCTAAAAATCATGAAACTTGGCATAGTGTCATGACATGGCAACAATATGTTGTGGTAATTTTTCTGTCCGATTTGCGAAGGCGCACACATTAACAATCAACAAAGTCATTTTGGAACAAGTGTTGTCGCGTTATAAATCGAAAACACAACTATTATTGAAACCGTGGGCGTTCTACTTACCTATTACGTGTTGCCACGTGTTCCTTTTTTTATTGGCTAGGAGGTATCGTGCGGATAGCTATTTGAGTACGGGAGGCGCGCGATCAGACCCCTACGCATGCTCATCGGGAGGAGAGCCCTTTGACTTCTATCCGCCGTGCACCTCCCTCCCAACGTCTCCATTAATGGCGTCCGAGCCCCTGTTTCACGGCGTGGCTATGTCTCACTGGACTGAGATTGAAGAGAGAAAATGAAAATCTAAAAAGAAAGTTTTGCACGGATCTTGATGATGAATATAAGGACGACGACAGTGGATAATAATTGTCTTACATATTTCGGAACATAATTAAAAAAGCCACATGCTGCAACACCCGAAATACACAAGGGCAAAAGAAGAAGGAAGACAATGATCTGGCTCGCTGATATCTACTTTCTTGATGCGTTGCTGCCGGCCGCCGGAACTAGTCTCCGCGGCGAGCGGCGATGAGCTCTTTCCTGTCCTCAATATGCTGCTTGAGAGCATCCACGGATTCCTCCACCAGCCTTTTGCGCTTCATGCGCAGCATGACATTTTCGTCCATCAGTTTCTCGACGATGACGCTGGTCCTCTTCAACAAGGAAGTGGTCTCCTCCTGCTGCTCCACACTTTCGATGATCTTCGTCCTCAGTAGGTCACGCTCGGCTTGGAGCTTCTCGTTGCTCTCCCTTAGTTGCCGGATGACACCGGTAGCATGTTCAAACGAGGCTTTCATGTCGTCCTGCAACATCGGCCAGCCGGAGATCTGATCCATCTAGCTATGGACGATCGCATGCATGCGCGTGTAAGAGTCCTTGCCTGCCCGCGAGACATTTTCCTAGGCCACCGCGGCAGGGAGGACATTTCTGCTGCTTCCGCGGCATGGCCGGAAAATACTGGTGCTTCCGCGGCGCGGCTGCACCAGTCTGCTGCATCGATGGTGCGGCGGTACCTCTATGCTACTACGGCCATGTGGCGAGACATGTCGGCTGCTTTCGTGGCGAGGCGAGACATCTCTCGTGCTTCCGCTTCCATGCTCGCCTCTCCCTGATGGCAATCTCTCGACCCAAAACTCACGATGTCCATGGCAGGCGCAAGGGAACGATGATGAATGACTTGTTTGTTTTTGTGGATGAGGAGTTGAGGAGGAATGTGAACTATGGGTATTAATCACATACAGATGTGAATATTGGTGTTAAATCACATGGCGATGTGAACTACTTAATTGACTCTAGTGCAAGTGGGAGAGTGAAGGAAATATGCCCTAGAGGCAATAATAAAAGTTATTATTTATTTCCTTATTTCATGATAAATGTTTATTATTCATGCTAGAATTGTATTAACCGGAAACATAATACATGTGTGAATACATAGATAAACATAGTGTCACTAGTATACCTCTACTTGACTAGCTCGTTGATCAAAGATGGTTGTGTTTCCTAGCCATAGACATGAGTTGTCATTTGACTAACGGGATCAAATCATTAGGAGAATGATGTGATTGACTTGACCCATTCCGTTAGCTTAGCACTTGATTGTTTAGATGTTGATGTTGCTTTCTTCATGACTTATACATGTTCCTGTGACTATGAGATTATGCAACTCCTGTTTACCGGAGGAACACTTTGTGTGCTACCAAACGTCACAACGTAACTGGGTGATTATAAAGGAGCTCTACAGGTGTCTCCGAAGGTACATATTGAGTTGGCGTATTTCGAGATTAGGATTTGTCACTCCGATTGTCGGAGAGGTATCTCTGGGCCCTCTCGATAATGCACGTCACTATAAGCCTTGCAAGCAATGTGACTAATGAGTTAGTTGCGGGATGATGCATTACATAACAAGTAAAGAGACTTGCCGGTAACGAGATTGAACTAGGTATTGAGATACCGACGATAGAATCTCGGGCAAGTAACATACCGATGACAAAGGGAACAACGTATGTTGTTATGCGGTTTGCCCGATAAAGATCTTCGTAGAATATGTGGAAGCCAATATGAGCATCCAGGTTCCGATATTGGTTATTTACCGGAGACGTGTCTCGGTCATGTCTACATAGTTCTCGAACCCGTAGGGTCCGCACGCTTAAAGTTTGATGACGGTTATATTATGAGTTTATGAGTTTTCATGTACCAAAGGTTGTTCAGAGTCCTGAATGTGATTACGGATATGACGAGGAGTCTCGAAATGACCGAGACATGAAGATTGATATATTGGAAGCCTATATTTGGATATCGGAAGTGTTCCGGGTGAAATCAGGATTTTACCGAAGTACTGGGGGGTTATCGGAACCACCCGGGGGCTTAATGTGCCTACATGGGCCTTAGTGGAAATAGAGGGCAGCAAGGGGAGTGTGGGGCGCCCCCCTCCCCCCAAGGCCCAAACCGAATTGGTTTAGGGCAAGGGGGGCCGGCCCCCCTTTCCTTCTCCTCCTCTCCCTTTCCTTCCCCCTCTCCTAGTCCAACAAGGAAGGAGGGAGTCCTACCCCCGGTGGGAGTTGGACTCCCCATGGCGTGCCCCCTCCTAGGCCGGCCACCCCCTCCCCCTTGCTCCTTTATATACGGGGGTAGGGGCACCTCTAGACACAACAATTGATCATTGATCTCTTAGCCGTGTGCGATGCCCCCCTCCACCATAGTCCTCCTCGATAATATCGTAGCGGTGCTTAGGCGAAGCCCTGCGATGGTAAAACATCATCAACGTCACCACACCGTCGTGCTGATGGAACTCTCCCTCGACACTCGGCTGGATCGGAGTTTGAGGGACGTCATCGAGCTGAACGTGTGCAAGAACTCGGAGGTGCCATGCTTTCGGTGATTGATCGGTCGGGCCGTGAAGACGTACGACTACATCAACCGCGTTGTGCTAACGCTTCTGCTTACGGTCTATGAGGGTACGTAGACAACACTCTCCCCTCTCGTTGCTATGCATCACCATGATCTTGCGTGTGCGTAGGAATTTTTTTGAAATTACTACGTTCCCCAACAGTGGCATCCGAGCCAGGTTTTATGCGTAGATGTTATATGCACGAGTAGAACACAAGTGGGTTGTGGGCGATACAAGTCATACTGCTTACCAGCATGTCATACTTTGGTTCATCGGTATTGTTGGATGAAGCGGCCCGGACCGACATTACGCGTACGCTTACGCAAGACTGGTTCTACCGACGTGCTTTGCACACAGGTGACTAACGGGTGTCAGTTTCTACAACTTTAGTTGAACCGAGTGTGGCTACGCCCGGTCCTTGAGAAGGTTAAAATAGCACTAACTTGACGAACTATCGTTGTGTTTTTGATGCGTAGGTAAGAACGGTTCTTGCTCAGCCCGTAGCAGCCACGTAAAACTTGCAACAACAAATTAGAGGACGTCTAACTTGTTTTTGCAGGGCATGTTGTGATGTGATATGGTCAAGATGTGATGAGATATAAGTTGTTGTTGAGATGATCATGTTTTGTTGAAGTTATCGGCAACTGGCAGAAGCCTTATGGTTTTCTCTTTATTGCATAAGATGCAAGCGCCAAATAATTGCTTTACTTTATCGCTATGCGATAGCAATAGTTGCAAGAGCAATAATTGGCGAGACGACCATGTGATGACACATTGATATAGATCAAGATGATGGAGATCATGGTGTCGTGCCGGTGACGGTAGAGACCATGATAGTAATTTGGAGATGGAGATCAAAGGCGCAAGATGATCATGGCCATATCATGTCACATATTTTGATTGCATGTGATGTTTATCTTTTAGATATCTTATTTTGCTTAGTTCGGCGGTAGCTTTATAAGATGATCTCTCACTAAATTTCAAGGTATAAGTGTTCTCCCTGAGTATGCACCATTGCGAAAGTTCTTCGTGCTGAGACACCACGTGATGATCAGGTGTGATAGGCTCTACGTTCAAATACAACGGGTGCAAAATAGTTGCACACGCGGAATACTCAGGTTACACTTGACGAGCCTAGCATATACAGATATGGCCTCGGAACACTGAGACCGAAAGGTCGAGCGTGAATCATATAGTAGACATGATCAACATAATGATGTTCACCATTGAAAACTACTCCATCTCACGTGATGATCGGACATGGTTTAGTTGATTTGGATCACATGATCACTTAGATGATTAGAGGGATGTCTATCTAAGTGGGAGTTCTTAAGTAATATGATTAATTGAACTTTAATTTATCATGAACTTAGTCCTGATAGTATTTTGCAAATTATCTTGCAGATCAATAGCTCGCATTGTTGCTTCCCTATGTTTATTTTTGATATGTTCCTAGAGAAAAACTATGTTGAAAGATATTAGTAGCAATGATGCGGATTAGATCCGTGATCTGAGGTTTATCCTCATTCTTTGCACGAAGAATTATGTCCTTGATGCACCGCTAGGTGACGGACCTATTGCGGGAGCAGATCTGACGTTATGAATGTTTGGCTAGCTCAATATGATGACTACTTGATAGTTTAGTGCACCATGCTTAACGGCTTAGAATCGGGACTTCAAAGACGTTTTGAACGTCATGGACCATATGAGATGTTCCAGAAGTTGAAGTTAATATTTCAAGCAAATACCCGAGTTGAGAGATATGAAGTCTCCAACAAGTTCTATAGCTAAAAGATGGAGGAGAATCGCTCAACTAGTGAGCATGTGCTCAGATTGTCTGGGTACTACAATCGCTTGAATCAAGTGGGAGTTAATCTTCCAGATAAGATAGTGATTGACAGTGTTCTCTAGTCACCATCACCAAGTTACTAGAACTTCGTGATGAACTATAGTATGCAAGGGATGACGAAAACGATTCTCGAGCTCTTCGTGATGTTGAAATCGACGAAGGTAGAAATCAAGAAAGAGCATCAAGTGTTGATGATTAACAAGACCACTAGTTTCAAGAAAAGGGCATAGGGATAGAAAGGGAACTTCATGTAGAATGGCAAGAAAGTTGTCACTTTCATGAAGAAGCCCAAAGCTAGACTAAAGCCTAAAACTGAGTGCTTCTACTGCAAAGGAAATGGTCACTGGAAGCGGAAATGCCCTGAGTATTTGGTGGATAAGAAGGATGGCAAAGTAAACAAGGGTATATTTGATATAAAGGTTATTGATGTGTACCTTACTAGTGTTTATAGTACCCCTGGGTATTTGATACTTGTTCGGTTGCTAAGATTAGTAACTCGAAACAGGAGTTACAGAATAAATAGAGACTAGCTGAGGGTGAAGTGATGATGTGTGTTGGAAGTGGTTCCAAGATTGATATGATCATCATCGCACACTCCCTATATTTTCAAGATTAGTGTTAAACCTAAATAAATGCTATTTGGCGTTTGTGTTGAGCATGAATATGATTTGATCATGTTTATTGCAATACGGTTATTCATTTAAAGTCAGAGAATAATTGTTGTTCTGTTTACATGAATAAAACCTTCCATGGTCATACACCCAATGAAAATAGTTTGTTGGATCTCGATCGTAGTGATACACATATTCATAATATTGATGCCAAAAGATGCAAAGTTGATAATGATAGTGCAACTTATTTGTGGCACTGCCGTTTGGGTCATATCGATGTAAAGCGCATGAAGAAACTCCATAAAGATGGACTTTTGGAATCACTCGGTTATGAATCATTTGATGCTTGCGAATCGTGCCTTTTGGGCAAGATGACTAAAACTCCGTTCTTCGGAACAATGGAACGAGCAACAAACTTGCTGGAAATAATACATACTGATGTATGCAGACCAATGAGTATTAAGGCTCGTGGCGGGTATCATTATTTTCTGACCGTCACAGATGATTTTAGCAGATATGGGTATATCTACTTAATGAAGCAAAAGTCTGAAACATTTGAAAAGTTCAAAGAATTTCAGAATGAAGTGGAGAATCATCGTAACAAGAAAATAAAGTTTCTACAATCCGATCATAGAGGAGAATATTTGAGTTACGAGTTTGGCCTTCATTTAAAACAATGTGGAATAGTTTCATAGCTCACGCCACATGGAACACCACAGCGTAATGGTGTGTCCGAACATCGTAACCGCACTTTATTCGATATGGTGCGATCTATGATGTATCTTACCGATTTACCACTATCGTTTTGGGGTTATGCATTAGAGACAGCTGCATTCACTTTAAATAGGGCACCATCAAAATCCGCTGAGATGACACCGTGTGAACTATGGTTTAGCAATAAACCTAAGCTGTCGTTTCTTAAAGTTTGGAGTTGCAATGCTTATGTGAAAAAGTTTCAACCTGATAAGCTCGAACCCAAATCGGAGAAGTGCGTCTTCATAGAATACCCAAAAGAAAACTGTTGGGTACACCTTCTATCACAGATCCGAAGGCAAGATATTCGTTGTTAAGATGGATCCTTTCTAGAGAAGGAGTTTCTCTCGAAATAAGTGAGTGGGAGGAAAGTAGAGCTTGACAAGGTTATTGTACCTTCTCCCGAATTGGAAAGTAGTTCATCACAGAAATTAGTTCCAGTGATTTCTACACCAATTAGTGAGGAAGCTAATGATGATGATCATGAAACTTCAAATCAAGTTACTACAGAACCTCGTAGGTCTTCTAGAGTATGGTCCACACCAGAGTGGTATGGTAATCCTGTTCTGGAAGTCATGTTACTAGACCATGATAAACCTACGAACTATGAGGAAGCGATGATGAGCCCAGATTCTGCGAAATGGCTTGAGGCCATGAAATCTGAGATGGGATCCATGTATGAGAACAAAGTGTGGACTTTGGTGGAGTTACCCCATGATCGACAAGCCATATTGTATAAATGGATCTTCAAGAGGAAGACAACGCTGATAGTAGTGTTACCATCTACAAAGCTCGACTTGTCACAAAAAGTTTTTTCGACAAATTCAAGGTGTTGAATACGATGAGATTCTCTCACTCGTATCGATGCTTACGTCTATCCGAATCATGTTAGCAATTGCCACATTTTATGAAATTTGGTAAATGGATGTCAAAACTGCATTCCTTAATGGATTTATTAAAGAAGAGTTGTATATGATGCAACCAGAAGGTTTTGTCAATCCTAAGGGTGCTAACAAAATGTGCAAGCTCCAACGATCCATCTATGGACTGGTGCAAGCATCTCGGAGTTGGAATATACGGTTTGATGAGTTGATCAAAGCATATGGTTTTATACGGACTTGCAGTGAAGCCTGTATTTACAATAAAGTGAGTGGGAACACTACAGCTTTCTGATAAGTATATGTGAGTGACATATTGTTGATCAGAAATGATGTAGAATTTTCCTGGAAAGCATAAAGAAGTGTTTGAAAGGAGTTCTTTAAAAGAAATACCTAAGTAAAGCTACTTACATATTAAGCATCAAGATCTATTGAGATAGATCAAGATGCTTGATAAGTTTTTCAATGAATATATACCTTGGCAAGTTTTAAAATAGTTCAAAATGGATCAGTAAAAGAAGGAATTCTTGTCTGTATTACAAGGTGTAAAATTGAGGAAAGACTCAAAACCCGACCATGGCAGAAAATAGAAATAGAATGAAAAGTCATTCCCTATGCCTCAGTCATAAGTTCTATAAAGTATATTATGTTGTGTACCAGACCTATTGTATACCTTGCTTTAAGTTTAGCAAGGGAGGACAATTTTTGATCTAGGAGTAGATCACTAGACAACGGTCAAGAAAATCCTTAGTGATGACTAAAGGAAATATTTCTCGATTATGGAGGTGATAAAAGAGCCCGTCGTAAAGAGTTACATCGGTGCAAGCTTTTACACCAAACCAGAGGACTCTAAGTCTCAATCTAGATACATATTGAAAGTGGGAGCAATTAGCTAGAGTAGCTCCATGCAGAGCATTGTAGACATAGAATATTTGCAAAATACATACGGCTCTGAATGCGATAGACCCGTTGACTAAACTTCTCTCACGAGCAAAACATGATCATACCTTAGTACTCTTTGGTTGTTAATCACATAACGATGTGAACTAGATTATTGACTCTAGTAACCCTTTGGGTGTTGATCACATGACGATGTGAACTATGGGTATTAATCACATACAGATGTGAATATTGGTGTTAAATCACATGGCGATGTGAACTACATAATTGACTCTAGTGCAAGTGGGAGAGTGAAGGAAATATGCCCTAGAGGTAATAATAAAAGTTATTATTTATTTCCTTATTTCATGATAAATGTTTATTGTTCATGCTAGAATTGTATTAACCAGAAACATAATACATGTGTGAATACATAGACAAACATAGTGTCACTAGTATACCTCTACTTGACTAGCTCGTTGATCAAAGATGGTTCTGTTTCCTAGCCATAGACATGAGTTGTCATTTGATTAACGGGATCACATCATTAGGAGAATGATGTGATTGACTTGACCCATTCCGTTAGCTTAGCACTTGATCATTTAGTATGTTGCTATTGCTTTCTTCATGACTTATACATGTTCCTATGGCTATGAGATTATGCAACTCCCGTTTACTAGAGGAACACTTTGTGTGCTACCAAACGTCACAATGTAACCGGGTGATTATAAAGGAGCTCTACAGGTGTCTCCGAAGGTACATGTTGAGTTGGCATATTTCGAGATTAGGATTTGTCACTCCAATTGTCGGAGAGGTATCTCTGGGCCCTCTCGGTAATGCACATCACTATAAGCCTTGCAAGCAATGTGACTAATGAGTTAGTTGCGGGATGATGCATTACATAACGAGTAAAGAGACTTGCCGGTAACGAGATTGAACTAGGTATTGAGATACCGACGATCGAATCTCGGGCAAGTAACATACCGATGACAAAGGGAACAACGTATGTTGTTATGTGGTTTGACCGATAAAGATCTTCATAGAATATGTGGGAGACAATATGAGCATCCAGGTTCCGCTATTGGTTATTGACCGGAGATGTGTCTCGGTCATGTCTACATAGTTCTCGATCCCGTAGGGTCCGCACGCTTAAAGTTCGATGACGGTTATATTATGAGTTTATGAGTTGTGATGTACCGAAGGTTGTTCGGAGTCCTGAATGTGATTACGGACATGACGAGGAGTCTCGAAATGATCAAGACATGAAGATTGATATATTGAAAGCCTATATTTGGATATCGGAAGTGTTCCGGGTGAAATCGGGATTTTACCGGAGTACCGGGGGGTTACCGGAACCCCCGGGGGCTTAATGGGCCTACATGGGCCTTAGTGGAAATAGAGGGCAGCAAGGGGAGTGTGGGGCACGCCCCCCCAAGGCCCAAACCGAATTGGTTTAGGGCAAGGGGGCCGGCCCCCCTTTCCTTCTCCTCCTCTCCCTTTCCTTCCCCCTCTCCTAGTCCAACTAGGAAGGAGGGAGTCCTACTCCAGGTGGTAGTAGGACTCCCCATGGCGCGCCCCCTCCTAGGCCGGCCGCCCCTCCCCCTTGCTCCTTTATATACGAGGGTAGGGGCACCTCTAGACACAACAATTGATCATTGATCTCTTAGCCGTGTGCGGTGCCCCCCTCCACCATAGTCCTCCTCGATAATATCGTAGCGGTGCTTAGGCGAAGCCCTACGATGGTAGAACATCATCAACGTCACCACGCCGTCGTGCTGACGGAAATCTCCCTCGACATTCGGCTGGATCGGAGTTCGAGGGACATCATCAAGCTGAAAGTGTGCAAGAACTCGGAGGTGTCGTGCTTTCGGTGCTTGATCGGTTGGGCCGTGAAGACGTACGACTACATCAACCACGTTGTGCTAACGCTTCCGCTTATGGTCTACGAGGGTACATAGACAACACTCTCCCCTCTTGTTGCTATGCATCGCCATGATCTTGCGTGTGCATAGGAATTTTTCTGAAATTACTACGTTCCCCAACATCTTGTTCCAAGAACCATGCGCGCTCGTTATTACCATCACACAGGCTTCTTTTAATTAGAATGTGTGCTCGTCTAGCGCACACACGTTGATCTGTCTAACTGTTTCTGTTTGTTGTGGCTAATCGCAAATAGTTCATCCACGTGAAGTGTATGCCATCAATCGTAGACACTTCGATTTGGCTGACTGTTTCTGTTCTATTGCCTAATCGCAAACAGTTAATCCTTCTGAAGCGTATGCCCTCAATCGCACACACCTTTTACCTTTATCTAGCTGCCCATTTCTGTTATTCCGCCTCATCACAAACAGTTAATCTGAGCGAACTGTATGCCGTATATCACACACGCCTTCATCTGGCTGCCTGTTTCCGTTCTTCTTCCTCATCGCAAACAGCTCATTGAACCAAACCGTATGTCCAGCATCGCGGCACGCAAGTTTGATGCATCCATCATCGCAAACGTTTTGCACATTTTTGACGTGTTTTTACACCACCGTTTGCGATTATTGCATTGCACACATTTTTGTCCAAAGGTCTCTGATCGTAGTGTCACGTTAGCAGCATCCTGCAGTAGTGGATCATGAATCTGGTCGCTTTGGATTTTTCATTTTTCTTGCCTACACATAGTTTTGGTCGACTTTGCTATTTGTCGATGTATTTTTTGTGTATGTGCATGTGTTGAAGTTGGCTGTGTGCATTCTAACTATGTAGAGACTGGATGTGTGATCATTGCATTTGTATCTTTTTGATGCTTTATTTTAAGTCAATGAAATCCAACCTTTAATTATCAAGAAAAACCAAAATAGTATCCAGCGTTTGGTACTCTCGCCCGTGCATTCCATAGTAGCGTCTTCTGATATATGGGTTCACAAAATAAAAAATGGTCCGATAGAACCTTAGACTACATAAAGTGGGGAGTAACTTAGACTAATAACATGCATATGTTACTAATCTATGTTATTATCTCTATAGTGTGGAGTAACATATGTGGGGTGTCATGCAACTTTTCATTTATTAGGTGGTAGACTATCTTATCTTGGTATGTGTGATGTTACTCATAAAATGAGTATAACTAGCTATGTTACTCATAAATATGATGTTATCATCTATGCTACTCCTACTGTGGATAGTCTCATTGAAAAAATAGGAGTTCAGATGCTCACCAAACAAATAACATGTTCCATAAAACCAAATTGAAAGCGGAGGTTCCCAATGCCATAGCTGAATATGTTGCCTGGCTTCGAACCAAACACGTTGATAGTTTATTTTAACATAACACAAAGCAAACTCCCGCATACACACATATTTTAGAGAAAAGGCATACGCCCGACTTTATAAATAAAGCCATAAGGCAAGTAGTAGCACACAATAGATCGTTCCACACAGGCACCAAACCCAAACCGCAGGGCAAACGAAAGATAAGATAGTTAGGTACATGGCTCCCTCGCCAGTACACGGCACGCAGGCCGGAGAAGAAACAACCCAACACCAACTAGTCTTGCGATCCCAAAAGAAGTTAAGCCTCTTGTTCTTGCCGGCATAGTTGAGTGGCTGAAGCCCGAACTTGGAGATTAGCATAGAAAGCGTGTCCTGGTCATCGACCTTAGTCAATAATTTCCACTGATGCAAGAGGGTACATGATTTAAATAAGCAATCTGCAGGTTTAGCCGGAAAAACATGCTCAATAATAAACTTGTTCCTAGTCGTCTAGAGGGACCAACATAGAGCCCCCAAACCAACCCAAAAGATACGTCTGGAAACGCCAGACAGGTTATTAGCCAAGCTATGCGGCTCGGCAAAGGAGGCAAGGGCCCAAGAAACCAGAAGCCACTCTCTCACGCAGCTCCAAACGAGCTTAGCCAAGACACAATGGAAAAAAATATGCTCTATATCTTCCAAAGCACCACACAAAGCACAAAATTGGGAGCCCGACCCGTTCCTTTTGCGAATCTGATCAGCCAAAGGCAACCTGCCTCTAAAGGCTTGCCATAAGAAAATCTTGATCTTAGGGGGAATCCGGGCCTTCCAAATCTGGGCGAAATGATTAGTAGGAGTACCACCAACAAGTTTAGCATATAGCGACTTAACAGAAAAACGACCAGAGGTAGAGAGCGGCCAAATCACCGAATCCCTGTTTGTCGAGAGCGAGGGGAAGAAGGAAGTAAGGCGTTGCCAGTCTTCAAACTCTACAGGCGACAGGGAGCGACGAAAGGCCAGGTTCCACCCCTGGGCAGCCAGCTTCGCAATAGAAATATCCAGATCGGAGCAGTAAGAGAAAATAATTGGGAAAGTCACTGAGAGGGGTGAGTCTCCACACCACCAGTCGAGCCAAAACCTAATAGAGGAGCCATCCCCAACAATAAACTTGACAAAGGACTGGAACACGGGCCTAACTTTGACAAGGGACTTCCAAAACTGAGAGCCCGCACGTGAGTGAGCGAACATCGGGCTCGAGGCAGGCAAGTATTTAGCCTTAAGAATAGAAAGCCAGAGGGGCTGGTCCTCCACACTCATAATCTTCCACCACAATTTGATCAGCAAGCATTGATTCATGATGGAAGTATTAATAATCCCTAACCCTCCCAGGTTTTGGGCCTACACATTAGCTTCCATTTAACAAAACAATATTTGTGACAATTATCAGCAGCATTCCAGTAAATGCCCCATGATGCTTATCAAAACCAGCATGTGTCCCACCTGAGAGGAGGTAGAAGCCCATGAGGAACATGTGGAGGGAGGACAGGCAAGCGTTGATCAAAGCCACTTTGCCCGCATTGGTATTATACCTCCCACGCCAAGGATGAACCCTGTTGCCCACCTTGGTAACCACCGGGGCGAAATCTTTCACATGAAGCACGTCCGGAGAGATGGGAAGGCCCAAATATTTGAAGGGGAACACTCCTAGCTTACAATTAAGAAGATGTGCCACCCGCACAGCTTCAGACTCGTCAACACCAGTAACCATAACACCTCACCTCTATCAACACACTAGTAGAATGCCCGTGCGTTGCCACGGGCTCTTGATATAGTTTAATAGAGTTACAATAGGTCTTTCACACATACAAAGAATATAACTCAAACAAAATTATTTAATACCTGGAGTCCATTTTTGCAAAGTAAATTGATAACATAAAGAAAAATTAATGACATGTCCATGTAACAAACTGAGCGATGTTCCAACTAAACATCTATTATAAAACTATTAATATCTAGATGATGCGCCTAAGAAATTCTTTCACAATGCCAGGAAAGTTTCTTTTAGCTTCATTCCCACGATGTTTTAGCAAGTATAATAAAAACTGCTTCCTCAATTCATACCCATCCTGCACAAACAATACATGTAGTTAGCATGAAAATTTCACGCCGAAGGTCTTAAAACATGTAACGGACAATACCCACCGTGCAAATCGGCTTGACCAATTCTTTACCATCCACCAGAGCATAAAATGAAAAACAAAATAGCCAGACACATTCCTGTAAAACTTTAAATTAATAATATAAAGAATATAGTTATAACAAAAGTAAAAAAAATTTGTTATGAATTCATTACCCGTCTATACTCGTTGGGACACCAAACGGAAATAAACGTTGCCATTTAGATATATCATAATTCCAACTAGGCAGCTTTATTTCGATCGCTTCTTTGAAATCCCTTGCAAAACTTTTTAGTTTCAGTGCATGCCTCATATTTTTTTCCTCTAACGATTGTGATGTTTGAATAGGATCCATAATATATAGACGACGTGCCTCTTTGTCGATGACGTACAAGATGTATCGGCCGATGGATGCATAGGGAAGATAAATCTACAAGTGGGGCTATTAGAAACAACAATAAACCATGATAACAATGGACAAACTACTTTGCTTACCTTGTTGCACGATGAGATGTCATTGTCCATCCCAGACTAGCTATCAAATAATGTTGCTAACGTTTGGATAGTTTCCTTCTCGCAAAACTTCTGACCTCGTGTTGACTCTAGCATCATGGACTAATCAAAAAAAAGAAATATTGTTTCAACATGTTGATACTAATGACACATAGAATGAAGAGTTATGATAACTTACACAAAATCGTAGATTCATGTAGTGTACAGGAGGCTCTGTGAACAGTACTCCCTCGTCACATGCCAGCATACGCACGACGGTGTTAAAGCAATCATTGTCCATGGGTTGGTCCATGTTAAGTATGCACTGAAGTTTCTTAAGACTTAAGCCCATTGGCTCGGGCGTCGAGCTCCGGACCCATACGTTCCTAAAAATTGGACGGTAAGAAGAACAATAATATACATCCACACATTAAATATTGATACATGATACTTACTCCAAACACCCGGCATCATCGATTGACATGACGTAGTTGCAGAGGCCGGCAAGTAATTCACGTTGGTCCGTGGGTATGATAGTGATTGGGGCAGGACGTTTGTCTTTGACTACGTCAGATGGATTCTCCAAGATCTCGATATCAGAATTAGCTAAAGTTTCTTCATCGTCAGGTTGATGATATATGGGACCTCCTTTTAGCTTATTCAGCACTGAATCGAGAAAAATGATAGCTAATTTTTGTCGAAAATGTTTCATATCCTCCTACAGAATATATATAAAAACAATTTATATAAATTTTTGAGATAAAATAATGAGATAATGTATAAAAATGAAATACCTGGGTGAACTCATCTGACAGTCCATGTGATGTCCAGTATTCCATATAATTTAGCATAAACAGTCCACATGATACACTAAAAAATTATAAAATAATGCTTTAGAATATCACACAGATGAATCAAATGAACAAACCATTGTAATAAGTGCTTACCCATCGGTTTGTATTGCTTCGTGAAACTGCTCTACAACCGTCCATTTTGTAACATTGAGATCAGGCCACTTATGATCTCTGATAAAATTCGGACTATGCTCTACAAGTTTTAGATGCTTCTCGAGTCCTAGTAACTATTTTATATATATAAGAAATATTAGGGATCAAGGCAAACAAAATCATATGTTAAGATGAATAAAAATAATAGATAGTTACCGTAGTAGCAAGGTCATTGCGTTTGACCCGAGAACCAAGTGAGTCCAATACTTGAATCTCACGTTTTTTGGCATTGGCCACTGCTAGATACCAATGGTTGCCCGGCATGTTAATCGGAATGAATAACTGGTGTAAATATCATGCAAGCCACGGTCACAATTAGATATAAATATTAATAAATCATTATACATATGAATTAAAAAACAATCCATAATTATATGCATGGATAACGAGACAAAAATTAACCATGTCTTGTTGTACATAAGTATTAACATGATGCACAATGCGGTGATATTTTGATGGGTCTATGTCTCTTTCCCCGTCTTCTTTTATCTGGCCAGATACAAACGTGCTAACAATGTGTACCTTTTCACCCGCTCTGTTTTATAGATGGTCGTGAGCAAGCATGCAATATATGTAAGCATTTATCACCTGTAAACAACATTTAGATTATATATACATTTTATGATATTAAATATTGTTCATATTATTAATTACAAAGTTTGTGCAATTGATCTTACACCGTCATGTAAGAACATATCATCTTTCATAAGCCATTCCAAATCGTCGGTTGATAACAAGGCATCTCCAATGTCCACAAACTGGGTATTCTTGGGGGGAGACTTGATTGATTCGATGACTGTAATATCCCTAGGGGTACAAACATAGTCTGTCGAATATGTAAATAAATGAGCCAATTTAGCAATCAAACTGAGCAAAAATAGCTGAATACAGAAGGCAATATCATCACAAAAATAAGATTGATAGTAATATTAAAAAATACCTTGTGGGATAACATGTAAATTAGCATCCTTTTTTGGTTTGTTATGAGATATAACCTCTTCGACATTTTTATGTTGTGAATTTTCGTCCCCTTTCAGCAACATCGCATCTGAACCCTCAATGGATACTTTCCGTGCATCTCCAAAGTCCATATCCATGTCTCCTATATTCTGGAAAAAATAAAAATATAAAAATAGTTCTTTCGTGTTTTCATGTGTAATATACATACAGAACCCATCACTTAGTATCTACGATGAAATATATATGATGAAATATAAATGATGTTTTCTACTGCATAATATAATCATATATAGTATCTGAAAAAATAGTAGTGAAAATAACACACTATTTTCTCTATAGAAAACATAATTGACATTATTAGGAAAATATGTTGATTACATAATTTAAATAACTGTACTAACACAAAATTAGGGAAAACAAGAAACTTTAATGTTCATATATAATGAATAGTCATATGAAAATTATTTAAATTATTTATATAGGCCATGGAAATTTGTCTAACAAAAGAAAAAAAACATGCACCCAAGGTAGATTACATAATTTAAATAATTTATAATGAGTAGATTTATTTATACATCAACCAAGTTTTGTTGTGGTACCCTTAATATATGAAAGGTAAATATAAAAAATGTTTATTTTTATGAACAATATTTAACAAATATATATACTTTTTTTGTTTCTGCGAGGTATGTATACTTTTAAAAACCTACACACGCGAGTCTAGCATTTATATCGTTGAGCAAAATTTACACACAAGGCCCAAATTAGCTACCCAGCACGGCCGAACCTGCACCCAAACTTAGCCCCATAAAAAATAACTACAAAATTAATTATCTAATCCACATTATATTTTTTCTGAGGGATTGCATTATAACACGACAAATGGGCCGGCACTTACCGGCCAGGAAGGCGTGGTGGCCTCCACGGCGTAGGTTGCCTAATAGGCCGGCTCGACGGCCCACCTGGCACGCTGGCGTCTGGGCCCAAACCCTAACCCGACTCACTCACCACACTGGGCCCAAACCATAACCCCACTCACTGGCAACCCTAGACTTATCCCCTCCCCCCGCCGCATCCAAAACCTAACCCCACTCACTCACCACACTCCCCTCCACTCACTCATTTCCTCTCGCCGTCTCCCCTTCCCCGCCGCGTGCGTCGACGAGCCGGCGCTCGCGCGTCTCCGCCCGCCGACCGCCAGATCCCATGCCGCGGCAAATCTTCGGGCGGACTCACCGGCCCTCTCCACCTCCACCAGCAGCTCGGCCCTCTCCCCTCCCCCCACCGTATGGACGCGCGCCTCGACGAGCCAGCGGCCGCGCGACTCCGCCCGCCGGATCCATCCCATGCCACGGCAGATATTGGGGCGGCCTCACCGGTCCTCTACACCCCCACCAGCAGCTCGGCCATCTCCACTCCCCCCGCCGCATGGTCGCGCACGTAGACCACGTGACTCCGCCCACCGACCACCTACCTGTGCGGCCAGGGGATCCGACGAGCTGTGTGCGGCGCGACCAACGGGGACGGACGCGGGTGCTCGGTCCGGTCCCGTTCCCCTCGCATCCGCGACGGTGTTCGTCTCCTTGATCTGCATCGCCAGCAGCTCCGATACGTTGCCCCCCTTCTTGATCACGCCCCTCTCCTCCTCTTAGTATTCCTTTATATCATGGTTTGATGTGGTTCATCTTTCCTGATGAGCCGAGGCGTCGTGACCCGGCCTCACAGCCACGGGAAGGAGCAACGAATCCCCAACTCTGCGGCATGGCGTGCTTTGCCAGTCCGTCACCAAGTCCCCAACGCTGTCACCGGCCGGACCTACGACGGTGCTAAGATGAGTCATCCTCTCTAAAATCTTCTGTTTAATCTCTAATGGATCTATTCTTCTAACCATGAAGCAATTTAAGTAGCAAGTTCGTTTCTCGTTGGTTAGTTGTAAGCAACCACTGGATGTTAAAGGGAAGTACCAATCAGGCTTGTGCCTCTTCTCTACGTTTATGTTCGGGATGCCTTTTCTCTAGGTGTATGCTCGGGTTATTTACTAATTGTATATGCGCTAGGCCTTCCTGATGGTCCATTGCCAGACATAGAAAGGCTACAATTTTGATTTTCTGCCAAGTCTTGTGATCTTAGTTTCTTGGAAAGACTGAGTTTCCACTTCTCTAATGTGCTAAATGATCTCCAACTAACTTTTGTATATTGATTGATACACCTCTCCAGCTTCCAATTTTTGTACATCCTTAATTGAATGCATCCTTATTATGTCATGTTCATTCTAAAATGCAACGGTATTGGTAAGATGCTCAATCAAATTCTTCTGCTGGCTTGGTTATGTTCTTGATACTAACATGGATAGTGCATAGGTACTCACTTAATTTCTACTGAGCTACAATGGCCAACAACAGTAGCTCACTTAATTTCTTGATACTAACGTTGAATTTTGTTTCTTTGTTCGCAAGCAGCGGAAGGGGCTTTGAGATCTCCAAGTTGGAGGAGAGGAAGTGTCCTCTGATGCTGCAGCCAAGGGAAATGACACCAGGTGATTTGTTCTTTGTCATGGATTTTGTATTTTTTCGGGGAGTCGATCACTTGTGTGTGTGAAGAATTGAGTACACGCAGATTGGTAGGATTGAAAGAGATTGCACTAAGCTAATAATGCATTTTTTGTTTAATAGCTGGAGTATAATTCCATTCAGCTGGCAATTATCCATGTAGTCCTGTAAGCTATTGCCTACATGACTTAAGGTGTGGTGCATATATTGATCATTATTATGATAATTAAGATTAACACAAGTTATTCAGACATATTTGTGAATCTCAACTAAGATAAGCTTATTCGCAAAGTATATGCAAATACTCCCTCTGTAAACAAATAAAAGACGTTTTAGATATGATATTTGCAGAGGAATAGTTTACTGAGAGAAGTAGTATATATATGAAGAGAACATCTCTGGTATGATATTTACAACACTTCAGTTATTATGGTTCTTTCAGTTCCAAAGAACACAAATATTTACTTGAGATAATTTGCATGTGTAGCAATGTAGTTGTATATAGGGCATGCAAGTAACGGAGTAAGTCACAATTATGAACCAAAGGTCCTATTTAATTGGTCCAGGTTTGCTTTTTCATTGTTTTCATTTCTTTAATTAATGTACATGTGGAGGTATAACGGTTTCTTAGACCACATATATATATAGAAAGTGCTTGCCTGTTCTCTGTACATACCTTGAGTTGGTCTAATTAATCCCCAGTATGGCGTAAAAAATTTCGCTGGTTGGTGAATAGTTGCATCAGCTAAACCCACTATAAATTTGTGTGAGAAGCCTAGGAATATGGAATTTGCCTCTAATGACGTATGGATCACACTTTTGCCAACATATGATCAACAAAGCCAATTTTGTTGTGCGGCAAAGTGCCCATCATGACTGAAGTATGTAGTCCAATGATCAATCATGCTATGACCACCCAAAAAATTGACCCAGCGAATGAAGAACGGCGCGGCAAAGCGCGCGACAGCTTCTAGGGAATATGAGTTTGTTGTTCCCTATGTCCCATGTGCATCACCATGAAGAATATCTTGGGAATATGAGTTTGTTATAGACAAAACAGTCTTTGATTGTAAATCTTCACAATATTTTTTTTATTTTGGAACATCTTGTGTATATTTTTAAAGATTTCAAAAGGAAGACTTTTTAGGTGTTATCATCTATTACCTGTAGTTATGCACATACCTTAAATGTTTTACGTTTCTCATGACAGATCTTTCCCAAGCCTAGATATTCTCGCTGAGAGCTCCTTGATGGAATCACTAAGATGGACTTACAAGACAGGCATGGATAAAACCATGAGGTCCTCAAATGGACAGATTGCTCTGGTAAATTGTTCTGCTTGCTTAACTTGATGTTCAACTTTTGACTGTTCACTAAATTTTAGCACCACATACATAAAATGCAAGATAAAACATACTTTTGATACTATACATCAACCAAACATGATCCTAATATAACAACTATTACACTTTTAGAGAAGATAAAGATCCAGAATTGTTCGTACCTAGAGCAACTCGCCTTCTTGATGCTCCTTTCTTACACAAGGTACTCCTTGGGAAATTTTCCTCCAGGACTGCTGTTGTGATGGCCGAAGGAAGAGCAAGGAGAGGGAGGAGGGATGGCAGAGGAGAATAACATATATAGGTAGCCAATGCGGAGAATAACTGGGTAGCAGATCATGGCTGAATATAGTTCTACCATATATGCCATTGTTTTCTACCAGATACACCATTGTTTTCCATCAAATGCACACCTGTTAATAAATTAGGAAAGATGTAAAAAAATCATAACTTACTAAGAAGAATTAAATTACTGCATTAATTAAATAAAGAACTTTTCATTGCTTGCATGCCAAGTTTAGCTACAGCAAAGTTAAATTCACGGCATGCACACTAATCATTTTCCTGCTTAACTAATTTTGTATGATTTAAGAGATTGTACTAATACTTAATTCCATAATTTCGTAGTAATGTATAGTCTCAATATACTATTTTCAGTTGTAATATCTCAGAGACCACACAAGTTCGATGAATGCTTTCAATTCCAGTTTCTCCATGGTTTCCCAATGCCAAAGGTAACCAATACTAATTCTAGTTTCTCAGTTGTTGTATATAGTTCTTTTTGCCAATTATAATTCATGACTTTATGGTTCGTGCGTTAATATGGGAGTTGTAGGATTTATAGAGGTATAGTAAGCTATAAATCTGCTATGTACTCTACATGGAATACAACTTACATTCACTGCTATAATTCAGCATTTGGTGTGAGCCTAAGACAACATACAACAACTGAATATTGCAGAATGTTGAGAAATCTTGGCCTACCTAGAAAGCTAGAAATATTTGCAACAAAAAGGCACCAAATCTCTATCTTCTGCCACATAGAGATCCCCAAGACCACCTAAACTTTCAATGAAATGGATGATTAATCACAACACATCAACATTAGCTCCCTAATAAAAGTAGAAACCAAACTGTGACTTGAGAGGGAGATAAACATATCGAGTTTATTCATGGTCCCACATATTCCAAGTTTTCCTTGCTATTGTTATGCCGTACCCACTACCTCGGCTTCTTGCTCGTCCTCTTCTTCCTTACAGTATTCCTGCTCATCCCAAATTACGAGCGTGGCAGAGGTCAGAGCAGAGGGCGAGGGAGAGGCGCATGGTGCCGGCAAGCGAGTGGAATAGGATCATGGATGAAGAAGGAGAACTCCTTATGCGCCACCCCCATTGCCATCAACGACCAGTCGTCGACGTCCAAGACGCTCATGATCCATAGCTAGCCCACGTCGCCTCCACATCCTTCTGTGGTTTGCCGTAGGCGCCCTGAGTGGCGGGGGCGAGAATTAGTTGTGGTTGAAGGCGATGGAAACCAGTGGGGGTTTAGAGGGAAAGAGCAGCGAGAGGGAGAGGGGCACGGGGATCTCGGGAACATCGGCAATGGGAGTGATCCTCGGCATATTTTTTTGTGAATGGAGCGGGGCACGGCGGGTGAATATTCGTCCTACCGACAGAGTATAGATCGTCAATTAATTGCTATGTGCAATCCTAACCTCCGTTTTAGGCCGTTAGATATCATTAAGTGGGATAATCTGATGGCACAAATTAATGTTGGTACACATAATGGGGTGGTTATAGAAAAGGCAATTGAAGGTACGTGCCTTATATCCAGCATGTTTTTAATTTGGCTATTCCATAGCTGGCATGTGACGATTGCCGACAAAGTAAACCTCGTATCGTATAGCAGTGCGTGTATGGATGGAGTTACACGATACGAGTTAGTATATGATGTGAGGCATGACTGGAAACCTCATTTGCCGGCTGAACCTGCAATGGTCCTTTACAAAATGCCTCTGGTTCACCTGGAGCAACAAACCTGCTCCTGACCGCACGGATATTATAGTACAAAATATACATAGAAGCCAAAATATATAGATAGAACCAAAACAAGCAGACAGCGTTTAAGCGAATACGAAGCTAGAGGGTGCCATCAAACAGTTTATTCCCTACATATATATAATCAAATCCATTATTCATATTGCCAAAAGGATAAATCTCAATTTGATCCCTAACAAGGTTCTATTAGCTTATTATATTTGCGACATTCGAATTAGCATTAGTCCATAGTCATTCTGCAAAAACCTCAAGCATCTGTAATTTCAGCCGGGATGTTTCAATGCTTCATTGCCTTTGATCATCGACATCTGGACCAGCGGGTGCTTTACGAGCTGTAGTGAATCCTAGAAAACATAAACAACAATTTAATAAACAACTAAAAAATGAATTGCACAACAGACCTACGTGATAGGAAGCCCATAAATTTATAATTAACAAAGCTATGTAAGACAGAAACTTGTTATATATGCACATACCGAAGTCCTGGACATGTTATGCCCGAGAGTATCATCTTGGTGAGCCATCTCCTGTAGGACTTTGAATCCAAAGTCCAGGCTGTGACCAAAAAACTCAATATGTTAGAATCTATATCAGTGTGGCTATAATATGCATGAACAATTTAAACTATTACCACGAAGCTGTAATATAGGTATGATCTTGTGGCCAATCCATGAGTTGGGGATTCAACCCAGGCCTCCCCTGTTGCAATACACTGCCAAATTCTTGCAAAACTATCAGAGCTTCCTTCTTAATTTCCTTGTCATGAAAGTCCTCTGAGCCTAGGAATGACTCATTGGAATGATCAATTATGAGAGTCCTCCTATTTTCAATATTAACTGCAAGGAGGCCATAGGAGGAATCCACCAAATACAACGGCAATAGGTACCGCAATAGGTATATAAAGTTAATGGCGAACAAATAGTATACAGACCAATTTTTAAGAATGAAAATCCTTACAATGGACGGGGTCATGAGCACGTTGTATTTCGGCAAAGGCCGTTCAATGACATGGTTGATCAACAAGTTGGTGCGTTCAGCTTGGCCTACGCCAGTCTGACTCAGCACCCGTGCTAGGCGATGGAATTGCAAATCAAACATATGCGTGGAGCCAACAAAGTCTGTTCCTGCGTTCCTCTGTATCGCGTTACTCATAAGCTTACGAACTGCAAGATCGAAGCAGCTCGGATTGACCCATGTATCACCTCGCATGGTGTCTTGGATAGTCTGTAGACTTAACTCGATCAAGAATGGACGAGGGCTCCTTATCCATATTTTGCTGCAAACAAACCATCATGATAGCAAATCCGTTAGAAAAGTAAGGGGTATCAAAAACATGTAGTACTTAAATGTGTGGGCAAACAACAGTACATTTTTTCAAAACTTTAGTAAGGTCCGAAATGTATGTATCTTATAATTAGAGTTGTACTGTCATTTGAGGAGAGAAGTACTATTGAAAGGTCAGTTGACTTTACGTAGTATTACAAAGAAGAAAAATTCTGTAGATTGCAATGTATTATTGTAGTATCAAAAACATGTAGTACTTAAATGTGTGGGCAAACAACAGTACATTTTTTCAAAACTTTAGTAAGGTCTGAAATGTATGTATCTTATAATTAGAGTTGTACTATCATTTGAGGAGAGAAGTACTATTGAAAGGTCAGGTTGACTTTCTGTAGTATTACAAAGAAAAGTTAACAAAATCTATTATGACATGTTAGGTTGCAATGTATTTCTGTAAGAAAAATTCTGTAGATGGTACATGTATCATGCACCAGGACCCGTTACAATATACTACCGTCCAAAGAAAATTCGTAGTTTAAAAGCCCGTGCTGCGGATGGTACTATCATGGCGTAATGTAAAAGGATAATATTAGCGCATGGCCATTTTTTTGCAGCCACTACGTTAGATCCTAAGAACCTTTTGGACTTAGAAGGATAGCATGATCCTAACCAGTACATGCATGCAACAACTTATGAATGTGACCAACTAATCGCCATGGATTAGGTGAAAGAACAGATTTTTACTTGGGTTTAAAAAAAGAAGCCAATAATGCAAACTATAATGGTAGTGATCTGCAGCTAACAATTGCAAATATAGTATAGATGGAGTTTAGGTTGCCAGAACAAACTCTAGTTCCTCCTCGTCTGAGTAAACCATGACGTAGTTGTAGATGTACTCGACTGCGTCGTCCACTCCATCAAAAATGGACATTGCAGCCATTACCGCGGGCAGAAAGTAGTCTTAGCACCAGGATGAGCGAGCGAGGGGACATTGGACTATGGTGGACACACAGCCGAACGATATGTATATGACAGTCGGAGGGGAATTGTCCGGCACCAGGTTGGAAAGTGCCCCTTATCATTCCATCCGTGCATTTTTCCATTACAAAACATTGCTAATAAACGGGAAAACATTTATTTTTGTTCCTTACTGCACTTGGTTAATAAATAGATGCCGGATTACATATCTATTACATAAGGAAACAATAATTACAAAATCGGGAAGTGAATAAACTCTGTTGATCAAGATCACATATTATTTAATGGAATCAGATTTTTTATTCGACGTAATCAACACAATAGTATATTACAAGGAAAAACACCGAACATGCCTTTATATAAACACCGGATATGATCACCTGCCGTAATAAATACTAAGTATGCCGATAATATATTATTTATTTCCGGATATTATATCTGTATTTTGGCTTCTTTTATTTTGGATATATATTATTAAGTCTGCATTTATTAAAATTAAGTTATTTGCTATTTTAAAATTTGAGGTTATGTTTTAAACATGCCATTAAACTATAACCTGCATGCTAAATAGTAGGACACAAACTTAATATTCAAATAATGGCATCGACTTTGGAAGGCCAGTGCGTTGCTACTTCGCACTCGTGAGTATCCAGATGGATCATTTTGTGCAATAAATTATATTGTATTTATTGCTAAAATATGAAAGTTATTTCTCTTGCCTTTTACAAAATAGTAAGCGTGCACGTGCAATGCACGTTCGATGCAATCCATTTTCTGAATTCCATCTTGGTCTACAATTTTTTTCCAAATAGGGAAAGCAAAAAAAATGGAATGAGATTTGTAATGAACAACCATCATTTGGGATGATAAGTGCAATATTTTGCAAAATTAATTGTTTGAAACGAATACTCTGATAAATATTTTCAGTCAATGTTTAGATCATACGTAGTGTTGTGGAAATCCCACCAGTACAATGCTCAAATCATCAAATATCATCTAATCAAGCACATGTGTAAAATCGTGTAGTACATTTGTACAGCAAAGTGGACAACATGTTCCTCTCTACATGCTTATATGCTTCTTTAGATCCAGAGTCCATCAAAAAGAGAAGTCTTCCAATCTACATGTGATAGGCTAGAATGTCAACAACTTAGAAATTGCATAATAATTATATTCAGAAGAAAATTAAAAGATCATAATCACACATTTTATTTTCACACATTGGTGACACTTATTTAGGATTAGTTTAGCACCAAAATAATTGCTCTAACATTACAGGTGGACATTTTCCTAAAAATAAAATTAAAAGGCAGCAATAGTCCAATCCAACGCTGGAAAGATCTCCTGTACAAGGAATGCAATCTCTCATTCCATGACCAGAAAATACCACACGTCATATGGTAGCATCAAGGTAATAACAAATGACTTTAAATAGGACTATCAGGTTCTCCTTAGATATTCACATAGAAATTAAAGGAAAAACAATCTGTTACTGAACCAGAATTTTCATATACTCCATTTCATCTGCAGTCTAGTTCGATTGTCTTCAGATACCTTGTGGACATAAGAAAATCTACACAAACAAACAAACCTGCAGTTTGCTTGGAGTTACATAAAAAATGTTGA
The DNA here is from genome assembly GCA_021437245.1 of Aegilops speltoides. Taxonomy (NCBI): domain Eukaryota; kingdom Viridiplantae; phylum Streptophyta; class Magnoliopsida; order Poales; family Poaceae; genus Aegilops; species Aegilops speltoides. Next base: position 324,659,743 of record CM038141.1, read on the forward strand.
TAAGAAAATCTGCACAACCAAACATTAGAATTATCAACTCAGGACATCAAGCATGTAAACATAGAGGTATGGACGTAAGTGTAATCAATTCTTATAATTATACAACAAGTTAGAGGTCAACTTCAGAGGACTAACTACACATATCTGTCGAAAACTGGACTAACTATAATCGATCTTTCGTCACGGTCTCTTCAAATCGAGCTCAAAGATCATAAATACTAATCACAAATCAGGAGGACCATGAAACAATCTAGTCAACAAGGTCAAGAAGAAGCCTCCCTCCGAAGAGGAAAAAAGGAAGAGATAGAAAAAGGGATTACGGAGAGCTTTAGGGGTCAGCTGCGTGACACTAACGGAGCCGCCGAGTCGGGCCACGATTAACCGCGCAGAACCCTAGGTCGCGAGTCAGGTGAGAAATGACACATGGAAGCATGCTTTGTTAATAACTATTGTTGTGCACTGGTGCAGTGCTTATGTTGCTTCAACTCCATCTAATGTCCTATCAATAAAAACCCTAAAATAGAACTCCATCACGTCAATAAAAACTCTAAAGTCCTAACAACATATTTCATCAAACAGTGAATGTGGACTTCAAAATGCTATTGACAGTACATCAAATTGAAAAATTGGTTGCTACAGAATTCAACGCTTAAGCTTTATATATGTTCTATGTCGCCATGTATCCGTTCTATCTGTTCCACATTCCAAAACGAAGAAGCACGTCGAAACTCTGCTCTGCATACAATCTGGTGTATCTGTCCTACCTATTCCATTGCCCATTTATGTTTTACATGGTCTTCTGTTTACCACAGTAACTAAATCATGCCCAAAGAACTCAATCCTCTTAATTCACAACTTGGTACACACAAAGCTTGCATCCTGAGATAAAAAAAGGCAACTGAGCGAGCATAAAAAAGCAAACTAGCAGCTACCTTAATCAGTTAGAAGAACCACAATCCGACCCTTAGATCATACAGTTATAAAAACAAATAAGTGAGTACACGGCAAAAGAAGCAAGTGAGCAGCCATCTTACTTTATCAGCTGGACCAAAGTGATTACCTGCAGCCTTGCTACATGCCGCAGCTTTGTGGGTGCAGATCGGTTGTGCAGAGGCGCCAGAACACGGGGTTTGAACTATTTGTTAGGTCTGAACTATTTAGATGCTCAGTAAATTCATGAGGGTAAATGAACCAATGCAAGAAAATTATATGTAACCTGAACTGAACTGTTAAGTAATTAGTCTAGATAAGTAAAAGTACCAACTATTCTAAATTTTTCCCAAAGATTGTACACTTCAGCAATCAGACATGTGACTTGTCACATTTTCCAAAGTCGCGCGGGCATTTGAACTTATTCGCAAGTACGCAGGCTATCATTTTATTATCTATTTGAAGTACATATGCAAAATATATCTTCACAACCTACACAATTTCCCTCCTGCGTGTGTTGGACTTATAATTCAGACCAATCAGAATTATATAGTTCTGACCTAGCAGATGATTGCAGAGGATAATAAGGTCGTCCATAAACTTACATTCAAACATACTATCAAAATACCAAAATAATAACAATAGATATGTTAAATTGCCGTAATACAAAAGGTTCATTGCATGTTCCAGGTCTTTATCCTGCCAATCATTATATCTGAATCACATAGTAAGCATGAAAAAGTACTCTTGTAGAATATCTTCAACTGCGAATTTCAAAATATCAAAATAGAAATATATATGTAGAAAAACGAATTACAGTTTATCTTGACCATCGCAAGAGTAAATGCTCTGTCATTACTAAACTTGCCAGTCTATTAAGACCAAACTTCAGCCTGTAAGGACTTCCTTGTAGAAAATGTTCTTCATCGAGGTCAGTAAGGACACAGTCGGTCTTTTTCGCTTCTTTGGATTGTCCTTTAGCTTGTTGGCCTTCTCCTTCGGCTTCTCCTTCTGAATGAGTATCTTTATGTTTCTCTTCGCAGTGGCTCGAGACAAAGCAACATATAGCTGACCATGAGAGAACACGGGATTGGGTAGATAGACACCAACAATCGGGATGGTCTGCCCTTGAGCCTTGTTAATGGTCATAGCAAAGCTAAGCCTTATTGGAAATTGCTTTCTCTTAGACTTGAACGGAAACATGTCGTTTTCAGATGGGCAGAGAGGTATTCAAGGAAGGAAGACCCTCCTGCCAGCGTGTTGTTCAATCACGATTTCTGCATCAATGGTGTTCCTCTCAAAACCTCTTACAACAATCCTAGTGCCATTACACAGTCCATTAGCTGGATCAATGTTCCTTAGAAGTATGATAGGGCAGTTCAGCTTTAGCTTGAGTGCATGCGGAGGAAGACCATTAGGAGTCAATCCATTCAGAAACTCCTGAGTGTAGTAGCCATACGGGTCGTCCTCCACACTGTCAAAGCTATGGTAGATTACTTCATCTCCATGAAAACGCTCTATCATGCGGATGTTTATCTTGTCGACATTGTCGTTTGTAGTGGAAAGGATTGCTCGAGATGTCATATAATTTGAATCAGACATGTTGTCATCTAGACTCGGGAACACGTGGTCAATAAGCTTCTCCAGGTCGTCAACCTCGCCTGAAGACGGCAGACAAATGTCTTCAGGGAGTAGTATGTTGCCTTGATCGTCGACATCCTCAGTGCCATTGCTGACCCTTAGCAAATAATCTGCAAACCACGTGTCATTATGAGCCCTCATGTTGGTGATGAGCCGAAGCTGCCGCATACCCTTCCATAGATGAGAACTTCGCAGGGTTGCATCAATTATCGGGCCCTGCGACCCCCTTCTGACGACCGGAAGCACCTGCCTAAAGTCCCCGCCAAAAACAACAGTCTTTCCTCCAAAGGGTCGGTGGCGTATTCCCATGATGTCGCGCATGCTATTGTCCAATGCCTTGACCGCTTGTCGCTTCGTCATGCTAGCCTCGTCCCATATTATCAATGATGCCATCCTTAGCAGCTTGGCGGTCCCACTCTGCTTGGTGAAGCTGCACGAGGCTCCATCATCGCAGCTTAATGGGATCTTGAACCTCGAGTGGGCAGTCCTGCCGCCAGGCATGATAGAAGCGGCGACGCCCGACGTCGCGGTAGCGATACCAATCTTGCCATCGCTCCTCACCTTGGCAAGCATCGCCCTGTATAGGAAGGTCTTCCCTGTACCTCCAGGGCCATCAACAAAGAATACACCACCATCACTGCGTTCAACAGCCCCTAGTATCTCGTCGAATGCGGCCCTCTGCTCCAAGTTCAAGGAAGATGCCAATTTAGTGTCATCCATGTCAAACTCAACGGTTGATTCCTCGATGACCTCTCTTGCCTCGCCCTCTGTTGGGTCAAACGCATCATCTATGCTTGGAAGAGCGAAATCAACAATGTCTTTACCCATGGACTGCAACATACCCCTAATGTCAAGCAACACCATCTGCTCCACCTCGTCAGGGGAAGTGCATGTTCGACGATAGTCATCTGACATAGACTCGAGGTGCCTATCCCATAAACCACGCACATCGCCTGGCTCGGAGTGCACCAATATGGTTGCGAATAGCCTCCTAAGAGAACATGGCATCGCCCACTGCTCATCCTCATTAAGACAGTCGTCGAGCGTGTTGTCTACCTCAATGAGACCCAACCGTTCAGCAGCCTCTCTAAAGCTCCCACATAGCACGCCGTCAACGGTGAGCAAGTCGTCAAAGGATGTTTTGCCCGCAACATGGTTTAGCAACACACGCAGGTAGTATCGCTCCCCCTCGGCAGGATTGGCAGACACTATGCGACCTATTTGAAAACGCTCGACCCGAGGCCTCCAAGACTTACTTTTCAGCTGCCACGTGAAGCTTCCGGGAAAATTCTTGTACAATATATGCCTAGCCCAAGGGTGTTCCTGGTTAGCCTTGAAATACTCCGTTAACATGGATTTTGAAGCATTTTCGGAGGCGACAACATTCTTCAAGTCAGCCTGCGCATTGAATGCAACCCTGTGCATATTCGGGAGATGAAGAGGCAACTACAATATAGGCGGGTGATTGGAACAAAGTGCGAAGCCAAATATCCTCCACATAGCCTCCGGAGGGGTAACCCACCTTGCGTCGACATGCCTCTTGATCTCATCAATGTTACCATCGGCATCGGGCTGGTCGATGCTGAAAGAAGCCTTATCATGGCCCTTGTAAATGTACTTGTAAAGATATTTGACGGCCTTTATGCTAGAGCAGACCTCAACGTTGATGTGGCAATTGAACATCCGCAGAAGGTATGGATTATAAGGCACAACTCATCTGTTGTCCAACATCTTTCCTCGGACCTTAGCACGTCTACCATCGTCTCTCCGCCGATAAACTGGGTAGGAGTCCTTCCCCTGTGATGTGTTTTCATTGAACGGCCGCGGGTATCTGCACTTGCATCCGTTTTCTTGCATGCATACATTTTTGGGTTCAGAGCACTGCATGGTTCGTGCATCATATGTTTTACCACCATTGCATACAATTTCGGATACTTATGCTTGTCTGGGAGCTCAGCGGAAATGAGTCGGTCATACTGCTCCGGGATGATAAGCTTATATGCTGAGTCCATGATCAACAAAAAATGTGCATGGGGAAGGCCCATTTTTTGGAACTCGACTACGTAAACATAAGCAACAACAACACCCAGAATATGCTTCTTGAACAAAATGTCTTTCATAGCCTCTAGTTTGCCGTAGAACACGCGAGCCACAATATCAGGTCGGTCTTGTGCCGTCTGACCAGGCAGCAACTCATTCGATATCTCTTCCCATTTAGGATTGCAAGTCATGGTCAAGAAGATGTCAGGCTTCCCGTATGTATGGACAATTGCCAGGGCATCCATATGTCTCTTTTTCATGTCGCGGTCACCACCAGGGTATGTTCCACGGAGCACTATTCTTGTCCCAACAGCGCTTGCTCGCGTCTCGCCCGATGTGATCGCATAAACAACTCCTTTATACAAGTCGGCCCGAATCTGCGTCTAGTTCTTCCTGAACCACCTCAACCGACAACTCTCAATCTTGACATACATGTCGACCGCCCATTGCTGCAGCAGGCGTGCTCCACAGAGTATGGGATTGAAAATGGCAGGCCGTGTCTGCAGCATGTAACAGTAGTAGTCTCTGACAGAGACGTACAACCTGCTATTCCCCTCTGCACGTGATCGAGTACCATCAAAATGAGGATATATTCGAGAAATTAGATATTATTTGTAACAAAATGGGACGCATACGACATACCTGCATCATCGTCATCATCAAGGCCCAGTTGAGGATTTAATACAACCTCCCAAGGAACATTACGTTTAGGTAGCTTCGGATGCCAACCTAGTTCCCCCCTTGGATAGAATAGGGGATAAGACAATGGGTCATATGCTCCGGAGGTCACACGTATACTGTGCCTTTCATTGTTGTTACCACAAAGTGTTATCCTCCGATCAAACCTTTTTGCTAGGTCGTTGCCCTCAACCCAAATTGCAGCGACCTCAGATGACAAGGTCTATTATATCTTCTTTGGTCAAGCCTCTTATCGGTGTTTAGGTCTATCCTATAATCGTCGAGGTTGTCCTTGTGTGCACCCAAACTCCTAAATTGCTGGGAGTACGGGTTTTCTTTGAGTATGTGTACTAACTTCTTCATGACATCCTGGTCTAATTGCTTGGTGGCCGCCTTACGATGACTTATGGTTGGGTCGTCATCATAGAAGTACAACTGCAGATGTTCTGGACGTGAGCTAGGCCCGAACGAATGCACATTGTGGTAGATGGTGCAGTGTGCCCTGAATGTGTACACCCCAGACTTCATGTTTGTGTAGTTCTCATCAAGGCTGACGCCAAGGGTTGTGAATGCGAAATGCCCATTGAAGAACCGCATGTTTTCATGAAAATGTCTAGAATCTGCATCCATGCTGGACCATAGCCTCATCAGCTCTGGGATTGGTTCCGGTTGCGTAAGTTCGATCTGGCCATTACGACAGCAGAACCCGTCGGTCTCAGACTCAAACTTTTTGGCCTTGCAGCGTTTGCAGTTTGCAGCGAGCTTGAGGATGTGAGTGGTGTCTGGTATATTTGTGTAGACAAAGTCTAATGGATCAACCTCGCTAGGTATAGTAGACGACATGCTCGCTTCCTCGTCCTCCTCCATGGTTTCATTATCGGATCCTACGGGCATTTGTTCAAACATGATGTTCAAAACAGTATTTCCTAACAACTATAATTTAAAAAGGCTCCACAACTTCATAGTTCTTAGTTGACCATACCTTGGTCATGAAACATGTAGTACTCCTCATCCATCAAGTCGGATGGCATTGGCTCATCTCCCATGATGCGGTCTCGGAAAACATCAGTGTCGTTTGCATTATCGTCATGGCGAATGTGTCAATGGACGATATCATGTCAGAAGAGGGTTGCTGAGAATAATCATAACAACGTAACCATAGCATTTTCATACCATTAATACCAACAATGTGATTCGGCATGACCCTCGGAGGGTCGTCATCAGATGAATCATCTTCGGCGGACAGAGAGAGGGGTATTGCGCGGTAGGTGGATAATGGACATATAGGTGTTGAGTTTGCTAGGTCTGGACGTGGGAGCGAGGGATTCCTTGCACGGGGTGTTTTTTTGAAGCATAAGTTGCCTTTCTCTTTGCACTCAACTGCCCCTTCTCTTTGCTGCATGACCTCCATTCTCGCAGCTTATCATTTTTTTCTTCAAGATCTTTCGATCCCTCATCCACTTGTTTTCGATATGTTGCTCACCTCCTAGCGTTTGATTGCTCCACTTGATCTAGAGTTAAGTTACATTTGCGTTCCTTAACACGCTGCCTCATAGCGAGGTGGTAATCATGAATGTCATCAGAAGTGATTGTAGTCGAATGAGGCAATAACGCATCACCTTGTGTAAATGATGTGTGGATGGACCTAGTTGGGTCGGCTGGTTATACATGAGTATACAAACATAATCAGTACTGAATTAATTGGTAATTGGTACCAAAGGTACCAATGAATTATCTAATGTATATATGCAATGCTTAGTTGAATCTGAAACGAGTGAACGTTAAAACATTGAAGTTCAAACATTTGACTTGCATGAAAATACATTAACCATACTTAATGGCAAACATTATGAATATGTACTATAAAATGCAGACGAAAAATAAAGCATCATAACCTGATATCGTAAGGGCAGGAAGATTTTCATCTTGGTGATTATCGGCAGCTCGAGTTGTTGACTTTATAATCATATTTCTATCGTCAAGGATTCTAGACGATGTTTGTCCCCCATTAGTGATATCACCTAGAGCGATTCGTGGAACACTTTGGGTACCTGCATGATGATCTCAGGTGATGTACTCATTTATCTTCCGATAACAATCATATAGTTGGCAACAAAAGGAGTATCTCCATTAGCTGTAGTGCTGAACTATAGAATAATCGTACCCGATATGTCAAAGGCAGACATATTTTCATGGAGATGCTTGTTGGCAGCTTCTACATTTTTCTTTCGATAACCACCTCGCATTGGAGCTTTTAAAGGCTCCTTGTTTTCGTCAGCATCCAGTTTGCCCTTACGATACGATGCCCGTCTCCGCGCGTTTATCCGCTCCCTCTTATCATCTAGTTAATTAAGTAGCAAGATATATTAGTACTAAACGCAAGAATGCAAATTGAATTAATTGTTCATTGGATTGATTATAAATCAAACAATCTTACCAGACATTGTAAGGGCAGGTTGATATTCATGCAAGAGTTTCTCTGCTTCCTCTTCTTTTTTCTTGTGATAAGCAGCTCGCCTCTTGTCGTTTATCCGTTCCCTTTTTTCGTCAGACATGAAACCTTTCTTAGTTAGTTTGCACACATTAACGACAGATCCTGTAGTGATCTGCTCGGATGTTGCATCGGGTTGAGGTAAAACTTGAGCAGTTGCATTAATATACGCGTGTCTTCTGCCATCTATAGGAGACACATCTAGAGCCTATGGAACAACACAAAAACAATATGAGTCATGAACATCTGCAAGAAAACCTCTTTAAGCATTGTACAACTAAATACGAAACCGGTAATACCATTCACACTTTGTAATACGGCGGCTCCAGAATCGCGTGTGAGACAACTGAGAGGCACGAACGCGGCGTCATTACCCCCTAATAAGGTTGCCGGGTTGTCTGCTTCATGTAAAAATAACCGGTAGTGGACATAATATGTCAGTTTACTGCTAACTGTACAGCGTCGATTCTTAATTATGTTTAATACTCACCTGAGATCAAATGGGAAGGCCCATGAACATATGTGATATCAACATCAGTTTGTTGGGGAACAACCGGTTGCGGGGTTGTTCCATCTATCATACTTATCATCCTTTGGTAGTTATCACCATCAAGGATTCCTCCATCTTATCTGCAACCACTTTAGCAAATGTTTTCACAATCGGGATATAGGAAGAGATGTATAGCAACTGCTACAGGAAGAACATTGACTTGGAGGTACTTCTGACTTGGAGCGCTCAACCGGACATATTACATACATGATGTTTCCTTGAAGGTGTCGTACTCGTTTAACTTTGTGTATATGTTCGTCGTACTGCTGTAATATAGCATACTCGTACCTGCTAAGTCAAGGGCAGGCAGATGTTCATGGAGATGATTGTTGGCGGCGTCCTCATTTTTCTTTCGATGTCCACCACGACTCGGAGCTATAAATGGCTCCTTGTTTTCGTCAGCATCCGATTTGCTCTTACGATACAATGCCCGTCTCCGCGCATTTATTAGGTCCCTCTTGTCAAATACTGAGTGAAACATCAAGATGTGAGAGAAGTGAACCTAGGAATGCACATTTTATTAATGGTTACTTGTACTGATTAATAATCAAAGAAACATACCAGACATTGAAACGGAAGATTGATATTCATGATATAGTTTCTCTGCTTCCTCATCTTTTTTCTTCCGATAAGCAGCTCGCCTCTTGGCGTTTATCTGCTCCTTTTTTTCATCAGAGTAGATAACTTTCTTAGTTTGATTGGAGACATAGCTGCTAGTTCGTGTAGTCATCTGCTCGGATGTTGAGTCGGATGCCGGTAAAACATGAGCAGTTGCATTAATGTATACTTGTCTTCTTCCATCTATATGAGACAAGTCAGGAGTCTCTGTCGCAACAGAAGAGCAACATGATTTTTGTACATATGCAAGATAAAATCCACAAGCATGATAAGGTTCACAACTAAAGTAGAATCAGGTAATACCATTTACACTTTATGCTGCGGCTGTGGCAGACTCGTTTGAGATACAACTGAGAGGCACAAACGAAGCCTCATTCAATATGAATGAGCTAGCCGGTTTGTCTGCTTGATGAAAAAATAACCGATAATGGACATAACAATTGAGTTTACTACTAACCGAAAAGCGTCGATTATTCTTTATGTTTAATACTCACCTGAGACCATATGGGAAGGCGGCTGAACATATGTGATATCACCATTAGTGTGTTGGGGAACAACCGGCTGTGCGGTCTGACTTGTTATATCCCGATCTGAAGTTGGTTCATGCAAGTAACTGAGATACAGTTAATCAAATTCAGACAGTAAAATTATGAGTACTCTCTCTGCACAGTCTCATACCTTGAATAATAGGGTAATTATCATCAAATATTGTCCCATCCATCTCATTATGCGGAACAACAGGTTGCGGTGTGGATCCAACTGGCATACTTGGGGTATTTGGATAGTTCTCAACATCATATGTCCCAACTAACTTATCTGCACCCACTTCAGTACATGAAATCACAATCGGGATCTAGCTTGACATGTATAGCAAGATTTTTAGTTTAATATATACCTGGAGGTACATCCGACGATGTCATATTTTCTGCTGCTTTGCTTTCTGGATTCCCCATACGTACCTGTAAGCACAGATTTTGTAATCTTAACGATGGCTTGTCAACTAAATTTATGAAATGCTTTTGCCAAGTTTCTTCTTGTTTTCTTCCTGATATGCAGATATTTCAATTAGATTCGGGTTTGCGATCCAACTGTAATTTGACTTGTTATTCAAATTTAAAAGGAACGACGAGCTCAAGATTTTTTGTTGTTCATGTTAGTGAGCCGTAGCAACATCACTTTACGTTTTCATGTTACCATATATGATTTATCATCATTGGTCGCCCATCTAGACCATCAGATTCAAATTTAGAGTTGAAGGCTTGTTGCAAAAAACATGCTTTCCACCATGCCATTAAAACATATACCTGCATCCAGTATAATCATTTGAGTAGTTGATTGTTTTGTGGCAAAAAGAATGATCTGCTCGTCTACTTTAGTGATCATAGGTCAGAATATCAACTTTGCCACTTTCAATACACATTGATACTTTATACAGGCAAAACAATAGCTTCCTAGAGTATGTTTTGTTCTTTTCAGATTAATTGCCACATTTGTAGAACTGAAGGTGACAGTGTGAGGACAGTAGTCATGTAGAAGACATTCTTCTCTATGTATTTGCATATATAAACTGATTGGTTCTCTATGTGTCCATTACCAGTTAAACACTATTGGCAGAGCTTCTGCCCTTTTCCTGAACAAATATTTAAACATTGGGGGTCAGAGCATCCAATAGCAAAGTAAAAAACAAGAGCCTGACTCTCCAATAATCCAGTAGCAAAATATTGTGCATTTTGCCACCGTCTTGCGCTTTTCTAACCAAAGTGTACGCTTAAGCATAGAGCCTGACTCTCCAATAATCCTACTCTGGCTTTAAGGTTAGGGTTATATCCAATAGTCCTACTATTGCATCAGCTCTATTTCCACAGTATTTTCATAGCAATAATTGACCAATCACTATCAGTGCCTGACCCTCCAATAATCCTACTCTGGGCTCTTGAACAGCTCAGAAGAACTGCCATGATTCCCGGTAGTAATTTCCACAAATATATGAAGGTTATAAAGGCATTTGATCTTTCTATTCTATTTCAAAAAGAACAATATAGCCAAACATTTTATTTTGACAAACATTGCACATATTTGGGAGAGATATGGTCAACATGGCACAGATTTCTCAATCCAATACTTGATGCATCATAATGGTCTGTGTCCTAACCGGCATCTACGTATTAAATCTTCAAAAACAGCAAAATCAGAAGGAAAACAATTAATAAACACTATAATTGTTTGGTGCTAGAAGCTCCGCGTACAATTCTTCAGCAACATGCTCCACTACAGGCATCATCCCCACCTTAATCATGCATTAACACCAACTCGATAGGAGAAAACCAGAGTACCTAATCTTTATTACACTACTAGGAAAAGGCCTATAGATAGGATTGACTCTAATGGCGCACCGCGGGAGCAGTGCGCCACTACTATATACTAATGGCGCACCTGCCACAGATACGCCATTAGATTGGAAGACACTAATGGCGCACCGTGGAGCGGGTGCGCCATTAGTATGAATTTTTTTTTTCCATTTTCCCATACATACTAATGGCGCATGAAGCCTACAATGCGCCATTACTATATATAACTTCTAATAGCGCACCGGCTAGGATGTGCGCCATTACTGTATCCCCCTCCATCTCGATCTCGATCCCCCTCCATCTCGATCGCACCCGCACCCTCCCCCGCTAGCTCTACCCATCGCAACCTCCCCGCTCCACCGTGAGCACCGCCCGCCCCCAGCGCACCAAGACATTTTGAACATATTTTTTAAATATTTTTATAAGAAATATTACATTTGTTATAATTTAAACAAGTTTGATAAACACAAATAAATATAAAAACAGCATTTAAAATGCATAAAAATATTACTGTTATGATTTAAACAAGTTTGAACATATTTAAACACAAGTTTGAACATATTTAAAATGCATATTCTCATCCCTTCCATCTCGATCTCGATCCCCCATCTCGATCTCGATCCTCCATCTCGATCGCACCAGCACCTCCCGCTAGCTCTACCCATCGCAACCTCCCCGCTCCACCGCCGAGCACCGCCCGCCCCCGTGCACCCAAGACATTTTGAACATATTTTTATTTTTTTACTATTTTTATAAAAAATATTACACTGTTATAATTTAAACAAGTTTGACAAATAAATATAAAAAACAACATTTAAAATGCATAAAAAATATTACTGTTATGATTTAAACAAGTTTGAACATATTTAAACACAAGTTTGAACATATTTAAAATGCATATTCTCAGATCCCCTCCATCTCGATCTCGATCCCCCATCTCGATCTCGATCCTCCATCTCGATCGCACCCGACCTCCCGCTAGCTCTACCCATCGCAACCTCCCCGCTCCACCACGAGCACTGCCAGCCCCCCACAAGAACCCGCACATTTTGAACATATTTTTAATTTTTTTTTACTATTTTTATAAAAAATATTACACTGTTTATAATTTAAACAAGTTTGATAAACACAAATAAATATAAAAAACAGTATTTAAAATGCATAAAAAATATTACTGTTATGATTTAAACAAGTTTGAACATATTTAAACACAAATAAATATAAAAAACACCATTTAAAATGCATAAAAAAATATTGGGGATCCTGGGAGTCGAACCCAGGACCTCCTGATGTGAGAACTAGCTGCTGACCAGTCGAGCTAGTAGAGGGGACTTGATGTGGATCAGTTCAGGTGGAATATAACCTGTTGGCTCGAGCAGAAATACTAATGGCGCACCATTGTGTGGTGCGCCATTAGTGTGTACGTACTTATGGCGCACCGATTGTTGGTGCGCCATTAGTATTGTGCCTCCATCCATCCATAGTCCTCCCCGGCGCCCACCTCTCCTCACCTCGATCCCCTCTCTCCCTCGCCCTCGCCCTCGATCCCTTCCCGACGCCTTGCTGCCCGCCGCCTCGATCCCTTCCCGACGCTGCTGCCCGCCGCCTCGGCCTGCCCGCCGCCTCGACGCCGCCCGACGCCGCCCAGCGCCGCTGCCCGCCGCCTTGCCGCCCGCCGCTTGCTTGCCGCCGCCCAGCCCCCGCGCCGACGCTTCGCCGCCGCCCGACGCCGCCTCGGCGCCCGGCAGCGGAAGCGACCAGTACTCCATTTGTCCCCAACCCCTCTCCCCACCACGCCGGCGGGGTTTCGATCGGATCCCCTCTCGCGCTTCGTCTCCGGCCGGCCGCTGGGTTCCCAGGCTCTGACGGCAAATATTAAAACATGGCTTTGAAGAAGCTAATTGTCTGGACGATGCATGCATGTACTGCCTCTGATAATCTCAGCGCTGGAAAGGGTGCATGCATGAGTGAGCGAGGGAGTGTGAATATGCTTGACGATTTGAGAAGAGTTGCTGTGCATTTTCTTCTTCTTTCACCTCACCTTTGTTGGAGGCTTCTGCTTGTCCCTGTCTGGCTGTCTCTGCAGTCCAAGCTAGCCCATGCCATGCATCTCCTGAACCTGAAGGTCAAAGTAAATAAGAAAACAGATGCCTGAATCCATGGCGGCCTTGCTCGCTCATCTCCACACATGAATCATTTTAAAAGCACCAGCTTGCCACCCCTTGAGCAAACAACATCGCCATCAGATCAACGGCAATGTTTGCATCTCCACACATGAATCATTTTAAAACCGAGAATTGCAAATATTTAGGTGTGCTTGATATTTTTATAAGTCAGGCTTACAAATATTTAGGTTTTGATGAAGCGGCAATGCTTGCATCTGACGGTGATGTGGGCTGATGGAGCTATTGTGTTCGACAGAAGTCTCATGGCTCCAATTCCGTCTTGATGGACCTTGGGAGCTTTTGTCCTCGTTGTTTTACATGGGCGACATACTGGTTATTTGTGTTGTCTCTCATTGTGGCTCTAAATGTTCATCATCAGTGACAAAATCAACTTCTTCAATGGTCTCTTCTTTTGAGACTTTGCGAGCAAGGTTGTTGGATTGATCTAGTTATACTAGCTAGCATGACTAGATGCCTAGACCGGGGGATGCTCATCAATATGTTTGGCGTCATTGTCAATCTTTGCTGCACGCAATGATTCACTATTACAATGATTCATAGATGTTCGATCCCCTAAAACTCTTTGTATGTAGTACTTTGGTAGTTGGATTTCTCGATGATCCATATCATTGGTGAGAGCTACGGTAGCACAACAACCGCAAGTTCAATGATGGCTTCGGCAATAATTTTGAAGCTTATAGTCGTATTTATAATCTCCATTTGTTGTAGTACTCTAGTTAACTGAAACATAATACAATTCTGCTTATGTGTTGCATATTTTGGAACTATATTTATCATTACCATTTCAAGGAATTCTGCTTATTTTTGGAACTATATTCTCATGTTGAAGATTGTGCACCCCGGTTGAAAGCAGATTGCCTCAAGCAGGAAATCACTAGGAATTGTGCTTCTGGATGCATTATGTGCCATTGGTCTTTTTTATAAGCAAAAACAATTGTTAGCTTTTAGATGTTGTGGTGGTTCACTTGGTGGTATATTGTTTTGACTTACACTTGTTAGCTTTTTTATAAGCAAAAACATGCCAATGTATTTTCCATGCTATGATGGAGGCCTTTTTTGCCTTGTCCACCGAGAGGTTCTTGAGTTTGCGGAATGTCGATTAACTTCCGTTCCGCAAATTGGGTACTCCATATGTCCTATTTTCAGCAAAGGTCATGCTGAAATTTTCCGTGAATTTTAGCATGACTTTGCTAAAAATAGGACATATAAATACTGCGACTAATGCATGTTTTATGATCTGTTGTAAGGGTACTAATTGGTCTCTTCTGCTGCTTATCGAGATGGCGGAAGCAGCCATCGCCGATCTGCGACACATGATCTGAGTTGGATGATTCCAGTTCTTCACTATCATACTTGAGGCTTCATTGGGTCCATGACGCTGGTATATAAAATGAGAGATCTCCCTTCACCCATCTCATTATGATATCTGTTGTTTGCTACATCACTCATTTTCCCAAACTGCAGAGGCTGCCCGACAGTTTATGAACATGCTTGATGGGTGAAGATCCGCCAAATAATGTGAAGCTGCGACAGTCGGCAGCGGGTTTCGCAGCGATGGGATGTGCAACATGCGATCAAGAAGGGCCACATGTACTTGTCTCGTGGGTGGAGAACTTCTACCGTGCCTCACGACCGCAAATGGGGTACTTCCTTGTCTTGAGTACGACGACGACGCCAACATGCTCATCATGAAGGTGTACAACAAGACTATGTGTCGCATGCGACTGCGCCGATGATGATGCGACGTTCGCCTCTTCTTATTCCTCTACATTTGGCTTTGTCTCACATCGATTGTTAACGGTCATTGTTGCATTTTGGACGGTAGGAGCAGCGAATGACATCGCTCTGACCAAAGCAAAGCGGCGACTATGGTCATGCGAAGTCAGCGATTCTGGTCAGAAGCGACAAGCAGCAGCGATTCTGCACCAAAGATAGACAACAAGAAGGATGATCCGGACTGGAGTGCGGGAGAAGAGGAGCAGAGAGGATGGGCATCGGTGAGGATGACCTAGCGCTGGTGGTGGTGACCAAGGGCAAGAGATGGTGGTGGTGACCATGGGCAAGAGATGGAGGTGGTGAGGATGACCTAGCGATGGTCGTGCTCAAGGTGGCCTCGCGATGGTGGTGGTGCTGACAATGACCACGCACCGGTCTTTGGCGCCGGCGATCCCACACCGGGCAACATGACCACGCCAATTGTGGTAGAAGACTACATCCCACTACCTCCACTTGCCTCCACAGCCTCGCCGCTCTAGGCGATCGAGAGATGAAGGAGAAGAAGGAGAAGAACTGCCTACTTTGTCGTGTATGTCGATCTCCTATAGGTTAGCTATCCAAAATGATATATATATACTTAGTTACCTATGTTATCTCTAATATGCTTAGTTTCCTATAGGTTAGCTTCATTTTACCTAAGTTGGCTCTAATATACTAACTTAGACCTTATATGCTTAGTTTCCTATAGGTTAGCTCCAAAATAACTTATGTTAGCACAAAATGATCAAGTTTACATAATAAGCTTATAGTCTTTTTCTTAATCTTCTTCTTTTCCAAAATGACATAGGTTAGCTTCATTTTACCTAAGTTGGCTCTAATATACTAACTTAGACCTTATATGCTTAGTTTCCTATAGGTTAGCTCCAAAATAACTTATGTTAGCACAAAATGATCAAGTTTACATAATAAGCTTATTGTCTTTTTCTTAATCTTCTTCTTTTCCAAAACTCTTCTTATTCTTCTTCTAGTCTTCTTCTAACTTCTTGTTTATCATTTTGCAGATTTGATTTAATTGACGGAAGCTTGCGTGGATGGGGTGCTTCTTTTCCATTTCTGTTTTTATTTTGTATGAATGTGAAACTTTTGTGAATTGATGGATAACGGTGTTGGATGAACAATGTGAAACTTTTGTAACGACGGAACTATGTGTTGGCTATGTACGTATGTATATATGATGAAACTTGTGTGTTGGATATGATTGCTATATGGATGCTTGTTGTACATATATGATTGCTATATGGATGCTTGTTGTACATATATATGTGTTGAATATCTCATATGTGAAATAGTGACATGAGATTAAGAAGAAAAGAATTAAAAAAGTTGTTACTAATGATGCACTACAATATGCTACTGTTGTAAGTATAGCGAGATAATAGTGGCGATCTTTATGTAAGATACTAATGGCGCACTTGGTCGCCATTAGAATACTGATTCTAATGGCGCACATGTGGTGCGCCATTAGAAAGAAATTCTAATGGCGTGATGCCAGTGGCGCACCAGCCATGCGCCATTAGAAGGCAAAACTGGTGCGCCACTAGCATGCCTTTTCCTAGTAGTGTTATATGCATGAAGGTAGCTTCCAAACATGTTGACACCTACCAAGTTATTGAAGGGCAAGTCTTATTTCTATGTTCCAAGCTTCTAATTAGATGTCTACAGGGGTGACGTTTTGGCCATAAACATTATTTACTACATGAAATGTAGTAGATAAAAGGTCATGCTAAAAAAAGTAATAAGAGTGAAATTTTGTAATGAAAATGGGAAATATAACGCAGAAAGTAAAACCAGATTCCAACTTAACCTGTAATGATGGGTGTTTATCGACTAACCTTGTTAATCAGCCCGGCATGTACCACAACATTACTGATTTCTTGAACAGCTCGTACAACGCTTCGACCTCACACACGCTAATTGTCAGGGCTCTCCAAAGTACTGCCATGATTGCCGGTATGCTAAGATGATACACTCACTCTTATGTATTGTATGTAGTGCTTGCATATTCAGTCATGTGCATGCATGCTACTTTAAATGCGTTTCATTAGTGTGGTTTGCTAACTATTTTATGTTTTGTTTTTTGACCACTTTAGTTAATGCTGGTGAGATAATTCGCCAGCACCTCGAGGTCGTTGAGGTGTAGATGCAGGATGATGTGTAAGATAAACGCTGGTGTTACACTCACATCTAATTGTATATATAGGCTTGCTATTTTTTGACGCATTCAACTGTACTTTCAGGGATAAGCTGGTCAATGCATGAAAATCTAAAAGGAAGCGACTAAACATAACATTTGAAGGTACAGTTTATGAATCACGAGTTTTATGACAATGAGACCCATTTGTCACAAACTGTTCAGAAAGCTCAAGCAATTTGCAGACTCTTCTACTCCAGTAAGCAATAGAGTAGTAATATAGGCATATAAAGTTATTGATAGAGGCGGGGTGTCCCGATCTTTCGATGAGATGATAACTATCGATTTGGTGGAGGCAACTTTGACGATCCGACTACAAACGTGCACGACGTTGCGCCTTAGCAATCGCTAAACCAACTCCGAGAGGTTATTGACCACGCCGGAGCACGATCAACCTGACCACGAGGGTCTATTTCCTACGAGCAAACGAAGAACAAGCAAGAAACTGAGATTGCAATCTGGATATTGCGAATATAAGATGAAAGCTTTATTGATCAAGGTGGGGTTCTGTGACGCCTTTGTCTGGTCGTTGAACACAAACGAAGTACGCGAAGTTGCAGCTATGGCGAACTTTTGATCTAAACAAAACCCAAGTCTAAACGGTGCCCTAAGGGCTGTATATATGGAGGAAGAGGGGTGAATTTCGTGGCCCTTGGTGGAGGGGTCCGAAACTAACCCTATCTCTTGTTTCCCCACACATACGGACTCTAAAAATAGCCTATACTAATGTATTTCGAAATTACATGGGCCTGGCCCAATAATAAGGTGACGCAGCACCTAGAATAGCCTATGGACGAATATTATGAAGTGGCATCTTGTATATTTCGTCCAAGGCTTCATGCACTCCTTATGGTGGCTTCAAAGTCCTGAAATCATCACTTGTAACTCCGTTCTTGATCCTTGCATGCCATCAACTCCATGTGTGTTCTTGCTCCAATGTTCATCCTTCTCCAAGCTAGGCCCTTCATTTGTAAGCAAAACAAATGTATCCAATTTAGGCAGCATCATATTCTCATGAACATTAGAATCATTACCAAGAAACGAAAGTACTGGTAATTTAGTTGGCGTCTTGTGAGCTCTAGTAATTGGTCCAAGATGTATAGCAGCAGGGCTGTGGGTGTAACAATGGTATTGATGTCCTCATCATCCTCCCTTCTTGAAATGAAGTCGTCCTCGACGGAAGTTCATCTTCCTCACCCAAATATGGCTTCAAATCTGCAATGTTAAAAGTGGGACTAACCCCAAAATCTGCAGCAGCTCAAGTTTATATGCATTATCATTTACTTTCTCCAACACCTTAAAGGGACCAGCAGCACGTGGCATTAGCTTTGATTTGCGCAAATCAGAAATCTATCCTTACGCAAATGTAACCAAACAAGATCTCCGGTGCAAACACAACATGTTTTCTACCCTTATCTCCAGCAAGTTTATATTTAGCATTCATGCGCTCAATGTTTTCCTTAGTTAACTCATGCATTTTTAAAATCAATTCAGCACGTTCTTTAGCATCAAAATTAACCTTCTCCGAAGATGGAAGAGGCAACAAATCAATAGGTGCACGAGGTAGGAAACCATACACAACTTCAAAAGGGCACATCTTAGTAGTAGAATGCAATGAACGATTATAAGCAAATTCAATATGAGGCAAGCATTCCTCCCACATTTTCTTATTATTCTTTAGAACAGCCCTAAGCATAGTAGACAATGTTCTATTGACTACTTCAGTTTGTCCATCGGTTTGGGGTGACAAGTAGTACTAAAAGCAGTTTAGTCCCCAACTTAGCCCATAAACATCTCCAAAAGTGGCTAAGAAATTTAGTATCACGATCTGAAACAATAGTATTTGGCACACCATGCAAGCGAATAATTTCACGAAAGAACAAATCAGCAACATTGACAAAGATCATCGCTTTTATGACATGGTATAAAGTGTGCCATTTTCGAGAATCTATCCACGACAACAAATATGCTATCCTCCCTTCTTTGTTCTAGGTAAACCTAAAACAAAGTCCATAGATATATCCTCCCAAGGAACACTAGGTACAGCAAAGGCATATATAAACCATGAGGATTGAGTCGTGACTTAGCTTTTTGACATGTAGTGCAATGAGCAATAAAACGCTCAACATCCCGTCTCATCTTTGGCCAAAAGAAATGTGTAGCAAGTACGTCCTCCGCCTTCTTCACGCCAAAGTGTCCCATTAGTCCTCCTCCATGCGCCTCCTGCAACAACAAAAGACGAACGGAGCTAGCTGGAATGCATAGCTTGTTAGCACGAACACAAATCCATCATTAACGACAAACTTGTTCCATGTTCTTCCTTCTTTACAATTCTGCAATACATCTTTAAAATCAGCATCATGCACATATTGATCTTTGATGGTCTCCAAACCAAATATTTTGAAGTCAAGTTGTGAAAGCATAGTATAGCGATTTAGACAATGCATCGCAATAACATTTTCTTTACCCTTCTTGTGTTTAATGACATAAGGGAAAGTCTCAATGAATTCAACCCATTTAGCATGTCTACGATTCAGTTTAGCTTGACTTTTAATATGTTTCAATGATTCATGATCGAATGTATAACAAATTCTTTGGGCCATAAATAATGTTGCCATGTTTCTAAAGTCCTAACAAGAGCATATAATTCTTTATCATAAGTAGAGTAATTCAGACTAGGCCCACTCAATTTTTCGTAAAAGTATGCAACAGGTTTGCCATCTTGTAATAACACACCTCCTAATCCAATTCCACTAGCATCACATTCAAGCTCAAAAGTCTTATTAAAATCAGAAGTTGGAGTAAAGGAGCATGTGTCAACTTATCTTTCAATACCGTGAAGGCTTCTTCCCGTGCGGTACCCCAAACAAAAGGCACATCCTTCTTTGTAAGCTCATTGAGAGGTGCAGCAATGGTGCTGAAATCTCTCACAAACGCCTATAGAAACCAGCGAGGCCAAGGAAACTCCTCACTTGTGTGACCGCTTTGGGCTGCGGCCAACTCTCAATAGCTTCAATCTTGGCTTTATCAACTTCAATTCCTGTGGAGTAACAACATAGCCAAGAAAAGATACTCGGTCGGTGCAAAAGGTGCACTTCCCAAGGTTACCAAACAAACGTGCATCACGTAGAGCATTAAAAACAGCACGTAAATGTTCCAAATGTTCTTCCAAAGATTTGCTATAAATCAGTATATCATCAAAATAGACTACCACAAATCGTCCAATGAAAGCACGTAAAACTTCGTTCATTAATCTCATGAAAGTACTAGGTGCATTAGTTAACCCAAAAGGCATGACTAACCACTCATATAATCCAAACTTAGTTTTAAATGCTGTTTTCCATTCATCTCCCAATTTCATACGAATTTGATGGTATCCACTACGCAAATCAACTTTGGAGAATATTGTAGAGCCACTCAATTCATCAAGCATATCATCTAGCCTAGGAATAGGGTGACGATAACGAATAGTAATATTATTGATGCCTCTACAATCAACACACATACGTGACGTACCATCCTTTTTCGGCACTAGAATAATAGGAACAGACAAGGACTAAGGGATTCGCAGATATAACCTTTGTCGAGCAGCTCCTGACTTGACGATAATCTCCTTCGTCTCCTCCGGATTGGTACGGTATGGTGCACGGTTGGGTAATGATGCACCGAATTAAGTCAATTTGATGCTCAATCCCTCGAATAGGTGGTAATCCGGTGGCACGCCTTGTGGAAAGACGTCGTGAACTCCCCGCAAAATGTTAGTGACAGCAGGGGGCAAAGAGGAAGGCACGTCCTCGAATGAAAATAATGCCTCTTTGCACACAAAAGCATAGCAAATAGATTTGCTAAAATCTAGCTCATCAATATCAGATTTGGTGGCAAGTAAACATGCACTTTTCAATTTAATTTCGTAGCAACAAGAGATGGTTTATTATTAGGCTTCATGTGTTGCTCAAATTCTTTTGCCACAATCTGATTTTCACTCTTATTTTTCTCCTGTTTTGCTTTATTAGCTCTATTAATATCATCTTTCAAAATGGACTCAGGAGTCATAGGAAGCAAAGTAATATTTTTATCCTTATGAACAAGAGTATACTGATTGTTTCTACCATGGTGTACAGAATTTTTATCAAATTGCCATGGTCTACCAAGTAACAATGAACATGCTTGCATAGGTACCACATCACAATCAACATAATCAGCATATGTAGAGATACTAAAATGCACACGAACAGTACGTGTTACCTTCACCTTGCCGCTGTTGTTGAACCATTGGATGTAGTAAGGATGTGGATGTGGTCTTGTGGTGAGAGATAGCTTCTCCACCATCTCCATGCTAGCCAAGTTGTTGCAGCTCCCTCCATCTATGATGACACGAATAGAACGTTCCTTCACAACTCCCTTTGTATGGAACAAATTATGCCTCTGATTTTGCTCACTTGTGTAACTCTGCACACTCAAAACACGTTGAGCAACTAAACATTCATACTGTCAAGATCTTCGCAGCCATGTATTGTGTCTCATGATCGAAGCATCTCCACCGTGTTCCTCATGTGTAATAAGAGCCAAAGTCTCCTCATCATAGTCACTAGTGGACTCATACCCACCATCCTCGTGAGCAATCATCACACGCTGAGATTTGCATTCTCTCAAAAAATGTCCTCTTCCCTTACAACGACGACAAATAATATCACTTGTGTGCCCTGTTGACGCCATGGAAGAAGAAGAGCTCTGTGCAGGCCCGGCAGTGTGCTCTTGGCGAGATAGTGGTGGTTGTGCCTGCTTTCTTGTATCACGGTTGGAGGTGGCACCAAGGAGGTGATGGTGCAAAGGAAGTAGATGATGCACGTGGTGTCCATGATGAAGGTCGACCTGCGAGAAAAGTTAGTGCGCCAATGCCTCATCGATCCTGACTTCACGCTCAGCTTTACAAGCAAGATGGAATAAACGAGTGATATTATTATAATCCTTATAGTCTAGAATGGTCTGAATCTCTATTTAATCCACCCGAAAACGTGCAAGCATAGCTTCATTCTCCTCAACAATACCACATCTAATCAAGCCGGTTTGTAATTCCCGATAATATTCTTCTCGAGTTTTTCCTTGTCTTAAGCGCTGCAATTTTTGAAGTAATTCACGTTGATAATATGGTGGAACCCAACGAGTACGCATAGCAGTTTTCAAAGCAGTCCAAGTAGCTGGAACAGGATATAATCTACAATGTTCGACCACCAAACACATGCAAAGCTAGTGAAAGCACAAACAAAGAAGAGAACACGTCTCTCCTCGGGATATTGTAAACATGTAAATCGTTGTTCAGTTTCTAACTCCCAAGTAAGATATATATCAGAACATATCTACCCTCAAATGGTGGAATATTCAATTTCAGTTTAGGGAGATGGTCATGATCTCGCACTGAGGGGAGCCCTAATATTGCCATTATTTGCATGTGGACGACACGGTGGTTATGGTGCTGGTGGTTGCACGTAGTTCGATGTTGATCAACCTCATCCTCATAATCGCCCACATACTCATCATCCTCCTCGGTACCACCAGCAGCAGTAGCAGGAGCCAAAGAAGCACCAACAGCAGAGCAGCGGTACCAGAATTTTGTCCTGCTCAAGAGGAACACGCTGAGCTCGTCCATACCGATTCGAAGGGGCGTAGTTGTTGTCACCGCAGAGGTGCGATAGGTGCAGCCGGCGGTGGTTGTGGAAAACGCGAGCAATTCATCAAACTTGCTATCAAGCTTTGTTTCAAACGTCTTCTCAATGCCATCTATCTTCTCCATGGCCTCGTCAAATCTGTTTACCACATCTTGCACCTGTCCAATCATCATTTGTTTGAAACTTATCATGTAGCTGTTTGTTCGTCAGTTCTCCCAATCAGTCTCATCGGCTTGTGATCCTACCATGGTTAGCGTAAAATAGAAACACACAAGAATATGATCCTACGAACTACTAAAAAGTGGTGGTGGTGTATCACAAACCCGTCAAGCAAATCTCAAATTCTTACCAGCTTACCCAAGAAGAGGTGGTGATCGGCAACCGTTGTAGCCAAAACTCTCAAAGCTTGGATATAGCGATTACGGGGGAGAATCAAACGCACGACGAGATGTATGTGGAGCTGGGAAGGCTTATAATATGGTAGCAAAAAGATCAGCAATAATCAATTCAGAGATGCAAAGTTGAATAGACGCTCGACGGCGGATCTTGTCTTGGTCCTAGGCTAGACCGTGCTAGAGACGCGAGCCTAGAACACTAACAAAATCACGGCGCTGCACGTAAACAAGGGAGGAGCACACTCTGAAATATTTTTTCTCTTTTTTTCCTTTTTTTTGCACTTTTTGTCCTCTTTTTTTTTTTTTTGCTCCGCAACAAATTTTTTTCGAAAAGTCTACAAATGGTCTAAAACTGCCTAGCCGAATTTTCCGGACTTAGTTTTTTTTTTTTGAAACTGAACTATTTTTCTTCTGCGGATGGCTTGGAAGTTGGGAGTCCTCTGCTGTCACGACTCGGAGTATCGCGTGATCTGGAAATCGAGAACAATGCAACAATTCTTGGACTCGGACTAGGACTGGTGGCGGAGATGAATCTGTGGAACTTCGGATGGTGGCGGAGATGAATCTGTGGAACTTCGGACTGGTGGCGGATATATGTTGCGGTGGACTCGGATGGGCGTGATGGCGGTGGATATGTGGTGGCGTATATGGATTCGGATTGGCGGTGAATATGTGGCGGTGGTATATGGCAGCGCAACGTGACAACTTGTGAATGTAACTCAAACTCTAAAAGACTAGACGCTAAGACCAGCAACTTGACACGACGATGCAACCGCCAATTCAACAAAGCAAATACAGAAAAGATTATGCAAAGGCTCAGATTGGTTCGGACGGGATGAACTAACCCTAATTTTTTTTTTGGCTTTTTCGTGGACTATAGGTATGAAGAACAGACTCGATCTAAACTACGAAAAACTGTAAAATCTCACCGAGCAACCTGGAAATCTGATACCACTTGATAGAGGCGGGGTGTCCCGATCTTTCGATGAGATGATAACTATCGATTTGGTGGAGGCAACTTTGACGATCCGACTACAAACGTGCACGACGTTGCGCCTTAGCAATCGCTAAACCAACTCCGAGAGGTTATTGACCACGCCGGAGCACGATCAACCTGACCACGAGGGTCTATTTCCTGCGAGCAAACGAAGAACAAGCAAGAAACTGAGATTGCAATCTGGATATTGCGAATATAAGATGAAAGCTTTATTGATCAAGGTGGGGTTCTGTGGCGCTTTGTCCGTCGTTGAACACAAACGGCACGCGAAGTTGCAGCTATGGCGAACTTTTGATCTAAACAAAACCCAAGTCTAAACGGTGCCCTAAGGGCTGTATATATGGAGGAAGAGGGGTGAATTTCGTGGCCCTTGGTGGAGGGTCCAAACTAACCCTATCTCTTGTTTCCCCACATACGGACTCTAAAAATAGCCTATACTAATGTATTTCGAAATTACATGGGCCTGGCCCAATAATAAGGTGACGCAGACACCTAGAATAGCCTATGGACGAATATTATGAAGTGGCATCTTGTATATTTCGTCCAAGGCTTCATGCACTCCTTATGGTGGCTTCAAAGTCCTGAAATCATCACTTGTAACTCCGTTCTTGATCCCCTTGCGCATGCCATCAACTCCATGTGTGTTCTTGCTCCAATGTTCATCCTTCTCCAAGCTAGGCCCTTCATTTGTAAGCAAAACAAATGTATCCAATTTAGGCAGCATCATATTCTCATGAACATTAGAATCATTACCAAGAAACGAAAGTACCTGGTAATTTAGTTGGCGTGCGCGAGCTCTAGTAATTGGTCCAGTATGTATAGCAGCAGGGGCTGTGGGTGTAACAATGGTATTGATGTCCTCATCAGTTATGTAGGGGTCCGACATATCCTAAACCTGAAGAAAACATAGTAAGATAATTTCTCGCATATAGAAGATAATTTCTTGAAGAAAAAGACTTTGTTATTGGATCTCTTCTGTTGTCTAGATACTGAAGCATTAAATCAATGCCATGCAGATCATGCATCCCGTCTGCATGTCTGGCCTCCCATGCTCCAGGAGCGGAAGTTGGATGTCAATGCATTTGATGTATTTGAAACAATGGATGTTGTCTAGATACTGAAGCATTAAATCAATGCCATGCAGATCATGCATCCCGTCTGCATGTCTGGCCTCCCATGCTCCAGCAGCGGAAGTTGGATGTCAATGCATTTGATGTACTTGAAACAATGGATGTAAGACAGAAACAATGCGAGCATCTGTTGAAAGTATGTACTGTAAGCGCCTCTGTTGTAATACCTACTCAGGAACTGGGATCAGCCCCGGCAGTGTCCAGAAGGGAATCGCCGTCGGTTCCGCCGTCGGTTCCGCCGTCAGTTCCTGTGCGTGATCGGCGGCGCCTCGAAAACGGGAACGCGGCGCCGTCCGCTGAAGGGCGGCGGAGGCGAAACTTTGGATCGGCAGCGGCAAAGGCAAGGATGTCCGGCGGGGGCGAGGGGGTGGATCGGGCTAGCGAAGGGGAGGTTGGCGGCGGTGGAAGATCAGATCTGGGAACGACGCATCGATCAGGCGGTTTTTTTTGGCGTTGGTGGTGTGACTTAACGTTGGTGGGGCGATAGACGAATAAAAAACAACTATGGGAGGGGGTGGTGGGAAGATAGACGAATAAAAACCAGCAAAAAAACCAGCGGACTATTCACCAACTGCTATATTAGGAGTAGAGATATAAGATACTCAATTGGCAATACATTTTAAGCTTGACAAAGTTACCATGGACTTCTTTATAGTTGATGAGAACGTCTCCTTCCACATCATTATCCTGACAGCCTAAAAATAAATCTAGAAAAATGTAAGCAGTAGCCAGCAGTGCTAAGTCTAAGACTTAACCCTAGCGGGCTAGTTTCACCGCAACGAACCTAACCATCTGAATTACGCTCAGCTCACAATCAACAGGTAATAGTACCAAGAATTACACAACAATGTAAGTGCAACTAACTAACAGATCATCACGCGGCTATGAATATCAAACCTAATAGTAATTATTTACAAGTTGATTGAGAAATAATCATTCCCAAAAGGTGACGCCATTTTTTGTTTTTTTAGTGAAATGCGCCTTTTAAGCTTAATAATACGAAAACAAGCTTGTGCATGCATGGTCGTTACCACATTTGACTAAAAAACATAAAATAAAAACATTCAAGTAGAATTATACCGGTTCAACACCCATTTGACCATGAGCAATAAATAAATAAACAGTTTTGCTAGAACTCATCTAGATGAGATATAATTTGGTCTCATTCATCTTTTATAGCCATTGGATGTGATGCTATAAGATGCGTGTATGCTGACGTGGGTTGTATATGTTCTTGTTTTCAAAGTGAATGAGACCAAATTATATCTCATCTAGATGAGTTCTAGGTACTCCCATAAATAAATACTAGCATCATTCATGCTTTTCCCACCACAACATGGAAGGAATTGCTACCATCCCCCTTATCTTGACCAGTCCACCGCAACATCCATTTACAGGCTGTTCCCCCCAAACGGCTCCGGCCCGCAGAGAATCCGGGTCACCAACCTCCACCTTCCTTCCCACTTCCAATGCAGAAATGCAGACGTTTGCTGGGCACGTGTTCCCTCTCCTCGACACGCCTCCCCCTCCTCCTCGCACCCCCCTCATCTGACCAAAGCTCCCCTGAGTCATTTCCCCTCTCCGGCTCTCTGTCTATCTGCTACCGCTTCTCCGTGATCTCTAGCCCTGTCAACGAATTGTCCCTCCACCCCGCGATCGCACGCAGGCTCGCCATTCCCGCATAGTTCTTGCGCCCACACAGAAGGGTTTACATAATCATCAGGAGGGAGATGGATGTGCAATACCACGAGGTGAGCAAAAGCCAGTCCATAACATACGCTCATGCATATTGTCGATATGCTTCATCTTGGGACTGCATACGCATGCGCGATTGAAATCTGATAATACTTATGATGGGTTTCTGTAGCATCCGAAAAGCATCATTCTGATGGATGGTTTGGTGATTGGTCCTGCAGGAGTACGTGAGGAATCCGAGGGGGGTGCAGCTCTTCACATGCGGCTGGCTGCCCGCTTCTTCCTCGCCCAAGGCGCTCGTCTTCCTTTGCCATGGTACTACTCGTACTACTCAAAGGCCATTACTGCCTGATCTCCAGTCCTTGCTTAATCTGTGAATCGACCACTGCTGCCTAAGCTCTGCGCATTTCTAACTTCAACAGTAGCTACGACTAATACTGGTGACTTCATCGATCATACTACTACATTGACTCTCTCTCTCTCTCTTTTTTCTTGTATGTGCGTTCATTTGCTTCAGGGTATGGCATGGAATGCAGCGTCTTCATGAGAGGTACTGATGCTGCTTAATCTTCATGCTTCCTGGTACCTATCTCCGTTTATTTCCTCTATCTGTTGTTTATGGAGACAGTTTCAGAGAGAATTCAGAAATTTGATGAAGGGTATGGAAGCCTTTCTACAAGATAATGTTTCACGAATTATTTTCGGTGTGCGGTCGTATCATATGGGCCTATATATTGAATTCATATATATTTGTTCTTGCATCATCCATGACTTCACATGCATGCACTGCGGATCTAGGCTTCATATATGTTAGTGCCATTGATCCTTCTAGATGCATGCGTCAGCCTCAGCCTGGTTGTTAATAGGAGTATGGGAGTAGCATGGGAGGCTACCAGCCTTCTTATTTCCTTTCTGGTGAATGCCAGGAGCATTCTCTGGCCTAATTTGATCATGCCCTCCAGTCAGATTTAACAGTTACTACACTAACACTCTTATATTGTGGGACGGACGGAGTAAACCTTAACATAGAAAGAGCGCTGTGGGGTACACAGTTGCATAGTATCGCAAGTTCTTTCGACGTTTGCTGATCGAGTGATCGTCCAACAATTTTAAATCTTTCTCTCTCTGTCAGTGGATCGAAACGCAAGCTTTGCGTTTTCTCGAAAAACATCACATTACATTGCAGTCTAGGGAAAGATGGGAGAAGATAATCTTATGTAAGCAAATTAGCGGCCAGAGACCATTAATTGCCGTGTACTTGAAGGAATAGGTTGCAGATGCTGATAGGGAACTACAACTACTGGCTGGTGATAGATACCGTGACTTCATGAATTGGACAGCTTTGAGCAGCAGATGCTGCTATATATATATACTGACAATTGTCTTATTCGATCCAGTATATCCGTATTCTCAGAACTAATTGTCCAGGGTACATGCATGAGAATCGTCTTGAAAACCTTGGTACTGCAGAAAAGGAGTTGACATATGGCAGACAAAGAACTGCTACTCTACTGTCCCTTCGCTAATATTGGTCCTCTGCTCTTGGAAGAAGTATTTTGCTCATTGTAGGGTAGTCTCGAATTCAGATCAATTACTTACCACCCACAAAGAATCGGATCACCATATTATTCTCTCATTTGATCTTTTTCACATATACTCCCTCAGTTCTGAAATGTAAGTCTTTTTAGAGATTCCAATAAAAGACTACATACGTAGTAAAATGAGTGAATCTACACTCTAAAATATGTCTATATACATCCGTATGTAGTCCATAGTGGAATCTCTAAAAAGACTTATATTTTGGGAACGGAGAGAGTAGATAGTTAAACACAATCTACTCCCTCGGTTCGGAATTACTTGTCGCAGAAATAGACGTATCTAGACGTATTTTAGTTCTAGATACATCTATTTCGGCATGCGAATTTAAAACGGAGAAAGAGGTAACAGTTAATAACACTCCTCTCACTTGTATTGGTGGGACCCATTTGTTCGGCTGCGAGTGAAAGCTGCTTTTGATAAAGAGAGAAGATGATGATGGCAACGCCCTTCTCAAGCTCCACCACGCCATATATTCGTTTGATAATTCCATCATAAAAGGTGATTGCAACCTTATATTCGTGAGTGATATTGGTGAGCTGCAGCCAAGATTGTTGGTTGCCGTAGAAGGTTAACTAACCTACCCACTTTTGGTAGCGTTTTGCCCGGAGAGTTCGATTCAAACAGGCCACGGCTCAGTGGTTGGGTCTACGGTTGTGCCGCCTATCCACCCGGATTAGATTTCAATGGACTAATTGATCAACGCATTGATCAACTTTGCTTCTGTACACTCCCTAGAAAAGTTTACGAATACGATGCAGATTAAAGGTCAAGATTAGAAGGTAAGTACCCGGTCAACAATACTAGTATATTTTTTTTATTCCAATCAATCTATTCAATACGTTTGATCTGCAGACTAATACGATGCTTTAAGATTTGTGTAAATTTTTAGGGGGGTGTACCGAAGCAAAACTCTTTTATTTATTTATATATGTTTCATGAGGACATTTGTTGTGCTAGCGAATGAGTGTGCGCACTTCTTTGCCCATAAGACCAAAATATGAATACTTACATTTAAAGCATGTTAGCATCTCTAGTTGTTGCAGAGGTTAGAAAATCTCTCCTAAATTTTTTTTTGCAAACAAAGCAACGGCGTGCAGTTGTGCGCCCTGCCCACCCAGGTTTGATGCCAAAGATTGACCCAGTGGTGCGCAATGGGTTTGTCTCTATTTGTCGCCTCTTCCCATTTGTGTAGTGACTGAGTTTTTTTTTTCCTCTTTTTTTTTCTTTTTGATAAAGAGGGAAGATGATGGCAACACACTTCTCAAGTTTCATCACGTGATATATTTGTTTGAAAATTCCAACATAAAAGGCGATGTAACCTTATATTCAAAACAATAGTGGCGAGCCGCATATAGGCTGTTTGCTGCCTGACTTGGAAGGTTAACTGACCCTCTATGATAGCATTTGGCATAGAGAGTTTAATTTAAACTAGAAGCGGTCGAGCGCCTTGCCACGCTGCTTTTTGCTGTGGGCTCCACTTTGTCAGTGAGCATAATGAAGGAATGCGGTGCAGAGCAGCAGAAGGCACTTCATCGTCGAACCCCTCCCCTCACGGAGCAACCCGCATGCCCCCTCTCGGCCACACCCACAACCCCGGAAGAAAGCGGCTTACAAAGGCCAAACACCATTTGATAACCGGGTCCCACCCGGGACCCAGCCCCGATTCAGACAGAGCCCCCTGGAGCTCCATTTCCAGGGTGCTTGGTACTCCCTTCGTACCATAATATAAGAGCGTTTTTTACACCACACTGTATCGGTAAAGACAATACCTGAAAGCAATAATAGAGTGGTAATCGTTAATCAATAGGAGATGTTCATTTGGTGTTGTTGTCATGGACATGGCATGTTCCATTTGTTCTGAAATCCATCTTCTGCATAACCCGTCTCTACTCAGGGTACATGGATATCTAAAAACAGTTTGACTTGCCAAACGAACAGACAGTAGGAAGGCCTTCGTATTAGGATATGCACAAGTGTCCGTGCTGACCCATCTTTCACGCACCTTATTACTAAAAAAAATGATGTTTGATGCAACAAGTGTGTTGGACACAGTTTGCATACATCACAAACACTTGGTCAGAAGTTTGGGTTTTGAAACCTATTACGCTACCATGGTTCCCGGTACAAGTTGCTATCATGCCCTGAAGGAGGAAATGACAGTTTTGACTAGCAGCTACTCCCTCCGTTTATGATTCTCATCCCTTGAATAAACCAGCCTTTTGTTTAAGGCCCCAAACTTCTGATTCGTGGTCACATCTTTCTTCCATTTCAATCTGTTAATTTCATAATTTTAAGGCCCCAAACTGGTCTATGCATATCGCTGTCGTTGCGTCGCTTCCGATTGAAACACAGAGATTGATCCTGTATATATCGGCGATGATGCAGCTGACTCCCGTTGTCTTGCAAGTTGTAACTGATGGTGACTGGCATGAATGAATCAGCAAGCTGTAACTGATTGATATCGTTTCCTGACAGCGTGCGGGTTCAAGTTGGCCGCGGCGGGGTACGGCGTGTTCGGCATCGACTACGAGGGCCACGGCAAGTCCATGGGCGCCAGATGCTACATCCAGAAGTTCGACCGCCTCGTCGCCGACTGCGACCGCTTCTTCAAGTCCATCTGCGGTAGAAATCACCTTACAGTTCCACTCGGATTCCATATGAACATGTTTGCAGTTTGGTTGATCAAACGGACGACTGAACCAGATGCTGCATTATGTCTCTCTGTGCAGACATGGAGGAGTACCGGAGCAAGAGCCGGTTCCTGTACGGCGAGTCCATGGGCGGCGCCGTCGCCCTGCTGCTGCACAGGAAGGACCCGGCCTTCTGGGACGGCGCCGTCCTCGTGGCGCCCATGTGCAAGGTGCTGCACATCAGCCTGCTGCCATGAACTTCTACCGCAATGGACTTGAACTGCAATGCCTGCCCCTCTGCCTGCTAGCTCAAGTGTAGGTTGTTGTTTTTGGTGTCATGGTGTTGCAGATATCGGAGAAGGTGAAGCCGCATCCGGTGGTGGTGACGCTCCTGACGCAGGTTGAGGAGCTCATCCCGACCTGGAAGATCGTCCCCACCAAGGACGTCATCGACTCCGCCTTCAAGGACCCCCTCAAGCGCGAAAAGGTTCGGACGCACGACGGCGAGCTTGCTCTCTGTCATGGAGCACTGTAACTAGTCTGACTCTGAACCACAACCTCTTCCTCACTGGGAGCAGATCAGGAAGAACAAGCTCATCTACCAGGACAAGCCGCGGCTCAAGACGGCGCTGGAGCTGCTCAGGACCAGCATGGACGTCGAGGACAGCCTCTCCGAGGTGAGCATGCCCTTCTTCATCCTGCACGGCGAGGCCGACACCGTGACCGACCCGGAGGTCAGCCGCGCGCTCTACGACCGGGCCGCCAGCGCCGACAAGACCATCAAGCTCTACCCGGGGATGTGGCACGGCCTCACCGCCGGCGAGCCCGACGACAATGTGGAGCTGGTCTTCGCCGACATCATCGCCTGGCTCGACAAGCGCAGCCATCACCGCAAGCCTGAACGCGGCGGTCGGGTAGGAAGTGCCCCATCAGAGCCTGCAAGGTACCAACGGCGGCCGGTTCCCAGCGGCAGCGGCATGGACAGCCCGGTGTCGATACCTCGGCGCCGAGGCCGCTTCCTCTGCGGGCAATGTAGAATGTAAACATGCAACTGTTTTTGTAAGGAAAAAGAAGCAGCAGATGATGAAAGCATGTAAATAGTGTGCTGCACGAATGCTCAGTAAACCGAATAAAATTTTGCTCCACTCTGAAGTTCTCTTGTGTTCTGACAAGACATTAGCTTCCTGGAGCAGCTGGACTGATGCACATTTCTGAAACAACATGTAATTTATACTCCAACAAAGAATTAGAAGAACCAGATTTATATATCCAACAATCCAACTGGGATGTGTGTCCGTATAGCTGAGACTGGCGGAAAAGGCGACAGACAAAAATGAATAACATTACATCAACAACCAAGGTATTTAGCAGTAAAACTCTCGACGACGACTACGTGGCCATAGCTCTGTCAGTGGGGGGATTAACCAAGAAGCAAGCTAGAAGCAGGCCACCAAAATTTCAAAGTATAGTACTCCGGTCTACTCTTTACTGGCCTTCGGTGGCGGTGGTGGCGCTATCTTGGTCGCCAAAGATCCGCTTGCGGAAGTCGGTGACCATGAGGGGAAGGCCGTCACGGAGGGCAATCTTCGGCTCCCACCCGAGCTGCTCCTTGGCCTTGGTGATGTCTGGCTTGCGCTTGTGCGGGTCGTCCTGGGTGTTCTCACGGAACTCGATCCGTGCATTCGGGTCGATGGTGTCCTGGACAACCTTGGCCAGCTCTAGCATGGTGAACTCACCAGGGTTACCCAAGTTGAATGGCCCTATGTGATCACCTTCCATCAGCCTCATCAACCCCTCAACCTGGAAGAGGGCTATTTTAGAAGGCGCATTCCGGATAGCATTGCCATAATTATTGTTCACTAATGGTTAGAAATGACCTACCAAATCAGAAACGTATTGGAAACTCCTGGTCTGCTTGCCATCACCGTAAACCGTCAAAGGCTCCTTCCTTAGCGCCTGCCACCATGTTACAGCATTTGGATGTTACTTGTGAGAATAAAAGGAAGCTTACAGTTTTTAAACTAGCAGAACACAGCAGTGTATGTTTACCTGAGCAACAAAGTTGCTGACAACACGGCCATCGTCAATGCACATGCGCGGGCCATAGGTGTTAAAGATACGAGCAATCCTAACCTGAATAGTGAATACAACAGAATACACCAATCACTACACATATAGACCTATTTTTATACGGATGGAATGGAAATTTCAGTGCTTGCAAGAATATATTAGTACAACACAAATGACAAAATACCTCAAGGTTGGCACCACGGTGGTAGTCCATGGTCAAGGTTTCAGCTGTACGCTTGCCCTCATCGTAGCAACTCCTGACACCTGTTGTCCAGAGAAACATACATACATACACATCAGTGGAGAATGAGTAATACGTTATACATGTAACAAATTTAAACAGTACATGACAAATGCATTCATACAAAATGGAGCAACGACTAGCTGTAGCTATCTAGCCCAACAAACTTCCCTCCTTTTATGCGCGTTCTCTTAATTGTTTTAAGTGTCTTGGTTGGTGGATGTTTGGTCAAGCGCAAGCATAGTTTTGCCCCACCTTCTTCCTTCACTAAGAAGGGATCAAGATCCACCATGTGGCACATTTCACCTACCAGAACTGTCCCTTTCTGGCAGAAAGAATCAAACCACGCAGGAGGCTACCCCCATCTAGATTCCACGGGCAGCATCTCCAGCTAGTAAGATTCCAACACCCCATTCCCGAAATTGAGTAAACGAGGATTTCTGGTTATAACATTAACCTTCAGCTCAAGAACATTTCTATTTTCAAACGCTCATCACTGCTCTCCTTGTGCTTCCTTCTTCTGTAGTACTACTAGTAGTAGATAGTATAACCCAACTGGCAATATGTTTTTTTTCTATTCTCAATCCACCCCCAGAATCAAAATCACCGGAAACTACTTCCAAAACTACTCTGAGTAAAACTAGGACAACCCCAAATCCATGTTCAGCATACCTACCCCCAATATCATACGGAAGTGTGAAACGTAATGAACGTGAGTCCAGAAGGCCAGAAACATCATTAGTTTGGTACCAACAGTCCCTACCACGCAAAGACTGGGCAACTTCTACTATGCATGATCCAACTTGGATCTACTTTTTTTCGCTAACCTCGTGTAACAATAAGCAAAATCATCATGATAGATCTGGTACAACTAATGAGACACCTAACACCATCACACTAAAGAATGAGCTGGAGGAGTATGAGGATTGAGGAGAGTTCTTACCGATGGGGTTGACATTGCCCCAGTAGGTCTCCACCTGAGGGTGCTGGAGGGGATCACCGTAGACCTCACTGGTGCTGGTGAGGAGGAACCTGGCGCCGATCCTCTTGGCCAGTCCAAGCATGTTGAGCGTACCAACCACATTGGTCTTGTGCCATCTCGAAGGTCAAGGATCACACGGGCCATTTCCAAAGGAACACGCAATATTGCACATCATAATAACTTGGTTGTTGGACTAAAACCTCCAAAAGGTTGTTGCAAAAGTACGCAACAGGAAGGTCATGTGAAGTGATCGGTAAGCAAAGTTGCTTAGCGGAAAAAGGGACAGCTCCCACTTGGATCTCACGTTTAAGCTGTACTCTCTTTATGTCAGAGTTAAGCTAGCTCTACAGCTCAACCAGATCCAAGCACAATGCGAGTTTGCTTTCGCTTTTGCCTTTTTCTCTCCTCCAATTACTGGATCATAAAGTAAAGCAAACTGGTCTAGAGATGCCACATCTAGAAAATCTGATGATAGAACCAACTTTTGCTATGGCTGTGTGCATCATGTGATGCAGAGGCCTCGCTTGTTCTCCTATCAAGATTGGCAGATCCTACTAACCCAACTGTTTGATTGAACAAAACGCTTCGCATGCTGCAAAACAGAGTAATTTTCATGGTGGAGGAAACGGTAACTCGGATCAAGCTATGGTCTTCCTCAACACCACGATGCGCAGAAAGCTCCAAAATTCACCGCGAAACGTGGCGCAAATCCCGAGCCCCACGCACCCAAAAATCCCCCTTGCAATCGCAGATTCCCAATCCAGAAATGCGCACGGAATTTACCCAGATGTGTAGCAAGCGGCAGAGCTGCGCAAAAGAACAGGACCCTTGTACCGCAAATATCTCCCAACCAGTAAAATGCAGGGAAATAAAAATCAGCGATCACGAGAAGCCAGAAAAAGTCAAAGCATCGAGATCCAAGCAGTTGAACTTTGAATGAATTAGAAGAAAAAAGGATATGATTGTCTTGACGGGGTTGTACTTGTAGTGGACGGGGGATGCGGGGCAGGCGAGATGGTAGATCTGGTCGACCTCGAGGAGGATGGGCTCGACGACGTCGTGGCGGATCATCTCGAAGTTGGGGTTGCCGAAGTGGTGCATCACGTTCTCCTTGCGGCCCGTGAAGAGGTTGTCCACCACGATCACGCTGTCGCCGCGCGCCACCAGGCGGTCCACCAGGTGGCTGCCCACGAAGCCGGCGCCGCCGGTGACGAGGACGCGCAGCCCCTTGCGCTTGAGCCCCAGGGGCACCTTGCCGGCGACGAACTGGCGGCCGGGGTTGTGCGCGGCGGGGTCGACGGAGAAGCGGGTGAGCGCGCCGGAGACGCGTCCGGAGGAGGAGTAGGGGGCGGCGGTGCCGGAGCCGGAGCCGGAGGGGGCGGCGAGGCAGAAGATGGCGGCGGCGACGAGCATGCCGACGAGGGCGAAGAGCGGGCGGTGCTCGGCCGCGGCGTAGCGGGCGGCGCGGGGCAGCCACGCGAGCGGCTTGGAGCTGGCGGGCTTCGGGGAGGAGTACTCGCCGGCGGCGCCGGCGGCGCCCGCGGACGGGGACGCCGCCCCGCCGCGGTACGTGAGCTCGGACGCCATCTCCGGTGGCGTGGCCGGAGAAGTGTGGGGGCCCCCCGTGTAAGAGGAAGCGCGAGCAGGGACCTCGCCGCAGGTTTGTGTCGGTAAGGGCGCGGGGTGAGGTGCGTGTCAGAGGTGGGAGAGCGAGGTATTTATGCTGCGGGCGGGGTGGGAGGCGCCGCGTGGGACCCGACCCGTTGGAGGCGATCGATCGAGATCGACGGTGCGGTGCGGTGCTGCGTGGGTTTGACTACGGGGAGGCCGGCGAGATTAGGTGGTGGTGCGGCGGCCGTGTGTGAGCGTGTCACCTCATCGCCAGGGTCTCCGTCGGCGGCTAGCTGGCCTGGCCTGCCGACCGGTTCTACGATTAATTTTTTTTGAGAGGCGCCGATCGGTTCTACGAAAATAACCCTTTTTCTTTGAGAAAACCACTATAGAACTTCATCGGTTTATCCGTTTCTTTAGATATACATAGGTTTTTTTAGATACTCAGAAATTACCACCATACCATTACCATGGTCTCATAGAGGGTCCGTTTTTAATGCCATATAATTTACTGTCATGTTTGAGGCGTACCAGGTCCAAGTTTAGAACAAAAATGAGTCATTTATCATCTCTAATTACAAGATGATAAATATGCATAGGATTTGAAATGTCTTAAATTGTTGTCATATTCTGGTCGTATCAGACCTAAGTTTAGACCAAAATGAAGCATTTATCATCATTAATTATATGATAAATATACATGTATTATTTCACATAGAGTTTGTGATGTCTTAATTTATACTGTCATGTTAGGCATGTATCAAACCTAAGTTAAAACCAAATTGATTCATTTATCATTTTTAGTAAGAGATTGATTGGGTTTTATTAAGCATTGCATTTATGGTAGGGGTTAACTGAGAGACAAAAAAACTCTAACCATATGAATGACCTCGTTCGTGTTGTCTTTTTTTTCCTGTTTGTTGATCATCATGGTTAACCTCGTGGCGAATCTCGAGATGGACAACCTTGGTTTAAAAAGCCTCTAGAGCATTTCATCTGTTTCTAAAATTTTGTGATTATATTTTATAAGTACCTATTTTACGACATACAATGGCTTCACATAGGGTTTGTATGATTTTACTAGTACATATTTCCACGTCGACACAATTGTTTCGGAGATGGTTTATAATGTATTAACTTACTGTCATATTTGGCGAGTACCTGATCTAAGTTGAGATCAAAATGATCCATTTATCACCTTTAATTATTGATGGTGGAGATCTCTCGGTTGTTAAGGCAACAAGGGTCGCTCAGGTCTCTGTACTCGTACACTGGATGCTCCCGAGATGTTTACAAGATTTGCATGTCTATAAATCCAACGTCCCTAAGCTGGAAGAACACCAACACTAGTAGGTTGTTCTCTATGGAGGGGCCGGTCACCGAACTCCAGGACTACATTTCTTGGGGTGGATCGTTCTTGAAAACTAAATGATCTGCGGGAATTCAAGTCAAGAAAATCAGCAGGACAATATACAAAATTGTGAGACAATTGTACTAAGCCCCCTCACCAACTAGTTTACTCTTTGGTTGTTGCCTACCTATCTTTTGCTAGTCTGGTTACCATACCATAGCATAGATACATGTATGCCTTATCCTTTTCCTCACCTCTCAATGTTGTAAGACCAGTCAGTAACAGGAGATTTGTTTTTCAAAAACTCAATGACAATTAGCTATGTCTTCAACAAACATTCAATAAGGATGATGGCACATGAAATTAGTAAGATTTCATTGATGATAAAGAGGACATATCGAAAACATGAACCTAATATGATTGAATTAATGATGTCTACAAGTGCAACTTGGCTTAAAAGAGAATTAGTACCATGTTGGTTTGTGTATGCCTATGTCCAAAAGCTTGGAGGGGACAATCTTAGGACTCAAGCATGAAGACCAAAAGAGCCTCACTCGGCATAAATTCCATAAAGCTCTGCTTTGAAGGCTCCATACTGTACTAACTTCCCATGCATAAAACATCCTGAAATGAGAAAGAAGGGCATAATAGGTATGGTTACAGAAATCATGCTACCAAAATATATATTTTGTTTTGTAACATGATCAGTAATAGTCTTTAAATCAGATTCAAAAGTAAAAAACAAAAAAATCCATATGTAGAAACGCTATGACAGAAATGTGATTATCCTTCATACATCATAAATTTCATCTCGCTTGCAACTTGTTTGATTTTCATTGAATAACTTGTCGACATGACACAACAAATATCTGTAGAATCAACATACTAATGCAGCCCCAAGATGTTGGTGTTGCTGTTCAAATATAAACAAATCATAATAAGAAAGGTAAAAGAATAACCGGTGTTGAAAAATCTGAAATCAATCTAAATGAAATGCAGCCGCATGAACTAGCCAACCAAATCTATATCCAATCGAGGAGAAAACTTTAGTGTGGCAGATGCTTGCATATGATGTAGACGAGTATAAATCTTATGAAGGGAGGGCGTCCCCAAAGTTCATAAATTGAAAGTGGAAGCCGAGTAATGATACGTCCATTTTGCATCATGTTTTTCTACTGTTGTTTATAATGTTTTAAAGCTATATTCCACTTATGGTGCAATTCTAATGTATTTTCTCTCTTAAAATGCAAGATACGCAGAAAGAGGGAGATTGTCGGTAGCTAGAATTCTAAGCCTAAAAAAGCTACAACAGATATAGCTATCCTCCGGAGCTCCAATGACCTAAAAAATATGAAGAATTATTTTGTAATATATAAAAAATATTGAAAGAAAGAAGTACCTGAGAGGAGCCTCAATGGGGCCACAAAGGCAGGGGGCGCGCCCTGGTGTCTTGTGGGCCCGACATAGGTCCACCGATGCCCATCTACTTCTATATGAAGACATTTGCCCTAGAAAAATAAAATAAGAGAAGACTTTTGGGACGAAGTGCCGCCGTCTCGAGGTGAAACCTGGGCAGGAGGACTTTTGCTCTCCGACGGAGCAATTCTGCCGGGGAAACTTCCCTCTGGAATGGGGAAATCAATCGTCATCACCAATGCTCCTATTATCATGGCAGGACTCATATCCATCAACATCTTCAGCGGCACCATGTCATCTCCAAACCCTAGTTCATCTCTTGTGTTCAATATTTGTATCAAGCCCCATATTGGTACCTGGGTATGGGGTGCTAGTTGTGTTGATTACATCTTGTAGTTGATGCTAGTTAGTTAACTTGGTGGAAGATTATATGTTTAGATTGTCAATTAAATATTTATATCCTCTGGTCATCAACATAAACATGCTTTGTGAGTAGTTCCTTTCGTTCTTGAGGACATGGTAGAAATCTTGTTATAAGTAATCATGTGAAGTTGGTATTCGTTCAATGTTTTGATGATGTGTTATGTTGTTCCTCCTCTATTGGTGTCGTGTGAACGTAGGCTACACAACACTTCACCATCTTTGGGCCTAGGGGAAGGCATTGTGGGATTAGTGAGTAGACTATGGGTTATGTCGTGGAATTGTCACAACAGATGTCCTAGTGAAAGGACTTAGTCATGGAGCCATCGCAACTAGGAGGCTTAAAGGGGTTAATTGGGACAAAGGACACGAGGTTTATACTGGTTCGGCCCCTTACGGTGAAGGTAAAAGCCTACGATCCAGTTTTGAGTGGGATTGCTATGTCTCGATAACCAGGGAGCGAATCGCTTGACCTAGCTCTCGAGTTGATGTTACTTGTCCTGAACCGCCGCCGGGTCATCCCTTTATATACAGAGGTCGACGCCCTACGGCTCACAGAGTCCCGGCCGGTTCATAAACAGTGTCCGGCTCGGTCTCTTAACTATTCTTGCCTTACAATACAAGTCACGCATACATGTCGGTTTATCACTACGGGCCTTAAGTCGCCTCTGGGCCTTGGGCCCTTAATTAAACCGCCATCTATATTCTGGGTCTTGGGCTTCATGTGTATTTGCAAGTATAACCCGGCCCCTCCTGGGCGGGTCATACCAATAGTTATATCCCCAACATTAGGCCCCAGATTGATTTGAACTGGTTCATGTCAATCTTCGACACTTAAAGAAAAATCTTCTGCCCTTATGAAATTTTTGTAACCCACCATGACGTCATCCTCTGGATTTGTGGTAACCCACCATGACGCCACATGTCATAAAAGCACGTTTTCTTCAATGTATCCCAACGGATCTTTGTCTTGATGACCATCCCAAAAATCAAGGCATCCTTGTAGTTGGATAACTTATATTTTCGGCCTCCTCGTTTTTCACGCTCTTTTGGTAGTCTTTCCTTATAAATAGACCCGACTAGGCCTTCCTCATTCTTCCCGTTCGCGTCTTCTTCCTCTCGCCCCCATCTGCCACTGGAGCTCCGCCACCGCCTCCACAGCACATCTCATCTCCGTCGACCTAGGCCGCTGCATCGACCTGAACTTGACCAGAAAACAGCGGTGCCCCTCTGCAGCAGATCCATCACAGTAAGTTTTCCCCGTGATGCTCTATAGATCCATGCTAGGGTTAGTGAGTTCATCTATACAGTTCCCTGTTCATCCTAGTTCTTCGCATTTGCTTCGGTCGTGGTTTCTTTGATCCAACAGTAGCCTAGATCTCGTGCGGTAGTTGCTCCGCATCCATTTTAGATACTAGTAGATCTTCTTTCCTTGTAAAAAATCCCAACTGGAATGCATGAACTCCTCTACACCATGTTTTAGGTCTAGAAAATTTTCTTTTCTGAACATCTGTTTGATCCAAAATAATGGCTGCAAATTGTGAAACATGTTTGTACAACACTTAGGCAAAAATCTGCATTTGTCAGATTCATCTAGCCATGGCGACTCTGAACGCCGGCTTTAAGGAAACAATGTTCAATTGATAACTCTGATCACCCACATCGGTTTAAATAATCCTGGCGGCTTATAGAACCTATGGCGGCTTAAATAACCTTGACATGATTACCCTTATACCATTAGGCCCCTTCGTAAGCCGCCATCTTGAATATGCAGTGTAATATTTTTCCTGCCCGGCTTAAATTTGAACCGGTACTTTTTACTCTGTCTTAGGCTTTCAATCGTAATGGCACCAAAGGCACCTACTTCCTGCAACTGGGTTAAATCCATTGTCATAGACAGTACTCTGGATGATTTTGTGAAGACCGGCTATCTGCCGAAGAAAGAAGTCATGACTTATCGTGCTCCTAACCCGAAGGAGGAATTCCCTCAGCCCAAAGAAGGAGAAGTTGTTGTTTTCACGGATCATATGAACCGGGGTTTTACTCCACCTGGCTCAAAATTCTTCAAAGACGTGCTGCATTTCTTTGATCTTGACCCACAAGACATCGAACCCAATTTCGTGTCTAATATCTGCAACTTCCAAGTATTCAGTGAAGTATACCTTGGAGAAGAACCCAATCTGCTGCTCTTCAGAGAGCTGTTTTATTTGAACCGCTAGAATGAGTGCGCTAGCGGTCAGAGCTGAGATCTTGGCGGTGTCTCAATCCAGCGCCGTACAGACATGATCTTTCCTTACGCTAACCCACTGAGCCACCCCAAAGATTGGAATATGACATGGTTTTACTGCCAAGACACCTCTCCGGCTGGTGAAAACCCTCTGCCCGGCTTTCGTGCTCTTCGTCTTGGACCCAACCATCATTTGCCTGACAAGATTACAGCCGCCGAACGCAAATCACTCGCCCCCACTTTGGCCAAGATCAAAGTGTTGGGGAACGTAGTAATTTCAAAAAATTTCCTACGCACACGCAAGATCATGGTGATGAATAGCAACGAGAGGGGAGAGTGTTGTCTACATACCCTTGTAGACCCGGCGGAAGCGATCACAACGTAGAGGAAGTAGTCGACGTTCTCCTCGCGATCCGACCGATCCGGCGCCAAGCATCTCGGCGCCCCAGTTCTTGACACACGACAGCTCGATGACGCCCCTCGTACTCGATCCAGCCGAGTGTCGAGGAGAGTTCCACAAGACGACGGCGTGGGACGATCTTGATGTTTCACCGGCGCAGGCTTCGCTTAAGCTTCGCGACAAGATAACCGAGGTGGAATATGGTGGAGGGGGCACCGACACGGCTAAGGAACGATCCGTAGATCTAACTTGTGTGTTCTAGGGTGCCCCCTGCCCCGTATATAAAGGAGCAGGGGAGGGGCCGCCGGCCAAGGAGGCGCCCAGGAGTCCTACTCCCTCTGAGTAGGATTCCCCCAATCCTACTTGGAATAGGATTCCTGAGGGGAAAGAGAGAGGGGGGCTGCCCCTTTCCTAGTCCTAGTAGGACTAGGGAAGGGGAGGTCTTGCGCCACCTAGGGCTGGCCCTTTCTCCTTTCCACCAAGGCCCACTATGGCCCATTTACCTCCCGGGGTTCCGTAACCTCCGGTACTCCAGAATTCTGTTTCGCGGAACCATTCGAACTCCAAACATAGGCTTCCAATATATCAATCTTTATGTCTCGACCATTTCGAGACTCCTCGTCATGTCCGTGATCACATCCGGACTCGAACTTCTTCGGTACATCAAAATACATAAACTCATAATAACCGCCATCGAAACCTTAAGCGTGCGGACCCTACGGTTCGAGAACAATGTAGACATGACCTAGAACTATTCTCGGTCAATAACCAATAGCGGGACCTGATGCCCATATTGGTTCCTACATATTCTACGAAGATCTTTGTCGGTCGACCGCATAACAACATACGTTGTTCCCTTTGTCATCGGTATGTTACTTGCCCGAGATTCGATCGTCGGTATACAATACCTAGTTCAATCTCGTTACGCAAGTCTCTTTACTCGTTCCGTAATACATCATCTCATAACTAACTCATTAGTTGTAGTGCTTGCAAGGCTTCATGATGTGTATTACCGAGAGGGCCCAGAGATACCTCTCCGACAATCGGAGTGACAAAACCTAATCTCAAATACGCCAACCCAACATCCGCCTTTGGAGACACCTGTAGTACTCCTTTATAATCACCCGATTCGTTGTGGCGTTTGGTAGCACCAAAGTGTTCCTCCGTAAACGGAGTTGCATAATCTCATAGTTACAGGAACATGTATAAGTCATGGATAAAAGCAAGAGCAACATACTAAACGATCGTGTGCTAAGCTAATGGAATGGGTCATGTCAATCGATCATTCTACTAATGATGTGACCTTGTTAATCAAATAACAACTCTTTGTTCATGGTTAGGAAACATAACCATCTTTGATTAACAAGCTAGTCTAGTAGAGGCATACTAGTGACATATTGTTTTGTCTATGCATTCACACATGTATCATGTTTCCTGTTAATACAATTCTAGCATGAATGATAAACATTTATCATGAAATAAGGAAATAAATAATAACTTTATTATTGCCTCTAGGGCATATTTCCTTCAGCCTCCCACTTGCACTA
Source organism: Aegilops speltoides (assembly GCA_021437245.1). Classification (NCBI taxonomy): domain Eukaryota; kingdom Viridiplantae; phylum Streptophyta; class Magnoliopsida; order Poales; family Poaceae; genus Aegilops; species Aegilops speltoides. The sequence continues at coordinate 324,703,569 of CM038141.1, forward strand.
GAGTCAATAATCTAGATTACATAGTAATGATTCTAACACCCATGGAGTCTTGGTGCTGATCATGTTTTGCTCGTGGAAGAGGCTTAGTCAACGGTTCCGCAACATTCAGATCCGTATGTATCTTGCAAATCTCTATGTCTCCCACCGACTAAGTCCTGGATGGAATTGAAGCGTCTCTTGATGTGCTTGGTCCTCTTGTGAAATCTGGATTCCTTTGCTAAGGCAATTGCTCCATATTGTCACGAAGATTTTCATTGGACCCGATGCACTAGGTATGACACCTAGATCGGATATGAACTCCTTCATCCGCACTCCTTCATTAGCTGCTTCGAAGCTGCTATGTACTCCGCTTCACATGTAGATCCCGCCACGACGCTTTGTTTAGAACCGCACTAACCGACAGCTCCTCCGCTTAGTGTAAATCGTATCCGGTCTGCGATTTAGAATCGTCCGGATCGTGTCAAGGCTTGCATCAACGTAACTGCCATTTATGAGCTCTTTGTCACCTCCATATACGAGAAACATATCCTTAGTCCTTTTCGTATTTCAGATGTTCTTGACCGCTGTCCAATGATCCACTCTGGATTACTTTGGTACCTTCTGCTAGGCTTATAGCAAGGCACACATCAGTCCGTACACAACATTGCATACATGATAGAGCCTATGGTGAAGCATAGGAACATCTTTCATTTTCTCTCTATCTTCTGCAGTGGTCGGGCATTGAGTCTTACTCAACTTCACACCTTGTAACACGTGCAAGAACCCTTTCTTAGCTTGATCCATTTTGAACTTCTTCAAAATTTTGTCAAGGTATGTGCTTTGTGAAAGTCCAATCAAGCGCCTTGATCTATCTCTATAGATCTTAATGCCCAATATGTAAGCAGCTTCACCGAGGTCTTTCATTGAAAAACTCTTATTCAAGTATCCCTTTATGCTATCAGAATTCTATATCATTTCCGATTAGCAATATGTCATCTACATATAACATCGAAATGCTATAGAGCTCCCACTCACTTTCTTGTAAATACAAAGCTTCTCCAAAAGTCTGCATAAACCCAAATGCTTTGATCACACTATCAAAGCGTTTATTCCAACTCCGAGATGCTTGCACCAGTCCATAGATGGATCGCCGGAGCTTGCACACTTTGTTAGCTCCCTTTGGATCGATAAAACCTTCGGTTGCATCATATACAACTCTTCTTCCGTAAATCCATTCAGAATGCGTCTTTACATCCATTTGCCAAATTTCATAATCATAAAATGCGGAAATTGCTAACATGTTTCGGACGGACTTAAGCATCGCTACGGGTGAGAAGGTCTCATCGTAGTCAATCCCTTGAACTTGCGAAAACCTTTTGCGACAAGTCGAGCTTTATAGACGATAACATTACCGTCGTCGTCGGTCTTCTTCTTGAAGATCCACTTGTTTTCTATTGCTTGCCTACCCTCGGCAAGTCAACCAAAGTCCATACTTTGTTTTCATACATGGATCCCATCTCGATTTCATGGCTTCAAGCCATTTTGCGAATCTGGGATCACCATCGCTTCTTCATAGTTCGTAGGTTCATCATGATCTAGTAGCATGATTTCCGAACAGGATTACCGCACCACTCAGTGCGGATCTTACTCTGTTGATCTACGAGGTTCTCAGTAGTAACTTGATCTAAAGTTTCATGATCAACATCATTAACTTCCTCACTACTTGGTGTAGATGTCTCGTAAACCGGTTTCGCGATGAACTACTTTCAAGTAAGGGAGAAGGTACTATTACCTCATCAAGTTCCACTTTCCTCCCACTCACTTCTTTCGAGAGAAACTCCTTCTCTAGAAAGGATCCATTCTTAGCAACGAATGTCTTGCCTTCGGATCTGTGATAGAAGGTGTACCCAACTGTCTCCTTTGGGTATCCTATGAAGACACATTTCTCCGATTTGGGTTCGAACTTATCAGTTGAAGCTTTTTCACATAAGCATCGCATCCCCAAACTTTAAGAAACGACAACTTTGGTTTCTTGCCAAACCATAGTTCATAAGGTGTCGTCTCAACGGATTTCGACGGTGTTCTATTCAGTGTGAATGCGGCCGCCTCTAGAGCATAACCCCAAAACGATAGCGGTAAATCAGAAGAGACATCATAGATCGCACCATATCTAGTAAAGTACGATTACGACGTTCGGACACACCATTACGTTGTGGTGTTCCGGGTGGCGTGAGTTGCAAAACTATTCCGCATTGTTTCAAATGTAGACCAAACTCGTAACTCAAATATTCACCTCCACGATCAGATCGTAGAAATTTAATTTTCTTATTACGATGATTTTCAACTTCACTCTGAAATTCTTTGAACTTTTCAAATGTTTCAGACTTATGTTTCATTAAGTAGATATACCCATATCTGCTTAAGTCATCTGTGAAGGTGAGAAAATAACGATATCCGCCACGAGCCTCAACATTCATCGGACCACATACATCTGTATGTATGATTTCCAACAAATCTGTTGCTCTCTCCATAGTACCGAGAACGGGTTCGGTCATCTTGCCCATAAGGCACGGTTCATAAGTGCCAAGTGATTCATAATCAAGTGACTCCAAAAGTCCATCAAGATGGAGTTTCTTCATGCGCTTTACACGATATGACCTAAACGGCGATTACCACAAATAAGTTGCACTATCATTATCAACTCTGCATCTTTTGGTTTCAACATTATGAATATGTGTATCACTACTATCGAGATTTACCAAAATAGACCACTCCTCAAGGGTGCATGACCATAAAAGATATTACTCATATAAATAGAACAACCATTATTCTCTGATTTAAATGAATAACCGCCTCGCATCAAACAAGATCCAGATATAATGTTCATGCTCAACGCAGCACCAAATAACAATTATTTAGGTCTAAAACTAATCCCGAAGGTAGATGTAGAGGTAGCGTGCCGATCGCGATCACATCGACTTTGGAACCATTTCCCACGCGCGATCGTCACCTCGTCCTTTGCTAGTGTTTGCTTAATCCGTAGTCCTGCTTTGAGTTGCAAATATTAGCAATGAACCGATATCAAATACCGGTGCTCTGCGAGCTCTAGTAAGGTACACATCAATAACATGTATATCACATATACCTTTGTTCACCTTGCCATCCTTCTTATCCGCCAAATACTTAGGGCAGTTCCGCTTCCAAAGGACGATGCCGCTTGCGGAGAAGCACTCGATTTGTGCTTAGGTCCAGACTTGGGTTTCTTCTCCCGAGCAGAACTTGCTTGCTGTTCTTCTTGAAGTTCCCTTCTTCTTCCCTTTGCCTTTCTTCTTGAAACTAGTGGTCTTATTGACCATCAACACTTGATGCTCCTTCTTGATTTCTACCTCCGCAGCCTTTAGCATTGCGAAGAGCTCGGTATAGTCTTTACTAACCCTTGCATATTATAGTTCATCTCAAGCCTTTGTAGCTTGGTGGCGGTGATTGAAGAATTCATCAATGACACAATCATCTGGAAGATTAACTCCCAATTGTGTCAAGTGATTGTAGTACTCGGACATTACGAGTATGTGCTCACTAATGTAACTGTTCTCCTCCATCTTGCAGCTATAGAACTTATTGGAGACTTCATATCTCTCAATCCGGGCATTCTGTTGGAATATTAACTTCAACTCTGGAACATCTCATATGCTCCATGACGCTCAAAACGCCGTTGAAGTCCCGGTTCTAAGCCGTAAAGCATGGCACATCGAACTATAGAGTAGTCATCGGCTTTGCTCGCCAGACGTTCTTAACGCCGTCGGTTGCATCGGCGAGTCTGCACCTAGCGGTGCATCCAGACGTAACTTTTCGTGCAGCAATGAGGATAATCCTCGAAGTTACGGACCCGATCCGTGTAATTGCTACCATCATCTTTCAACTTTGCTTTCTCAAGGAACGCATTAAAATTCAACGGAACAACAAAGACGAGCCATCTATCTACAATCAAACATAAACAAGCAAGATACTATCGGTACTAAGTTCATGATAAATTTAAGTTCGATTAATCATATTACTTAAGAACTCCCACTCGAAAGACATCTCTAGTCATCCAAGTGATCACGTGATCCAAATCAACTAAACCATAACCGATCATCACGTGAAATGGAGTAGTTTTCAATGGTGAACATCTTATGTTGATCATATCTACTATATGATTCACGCCGACCTTTCGGTCTCCGTGTTCCGAGGCCATATCTGCATATGCTAGGCTCGTCAAGTATAACCCGAGTATTCTGCGTGTGCAAAACTGGCTTGCACCGTTGTAGATGGACGAGAGCTTATCACACCCGATCATCACGTGGTGTCCGGGCACGATTTAACTTTGGCAACGGTGCATACTCGGGAGAACACTTCTTGATAATTTAGTGAGAGATCATCTTATAATGCTACCGTCAATCAAAGCAAGATAAGATGCATAAAAGGATAAACATCACATGCAAATCAATATAAGTGATATGATATGGTCATCATCATCTTGTGCTTCATGATCTCCATCTTGCAGCACCACCATGATCACCATCGCCACCGTAGCGACACCTTGATCTCCATCGTAGCATCGTTGTCGCCTCGCCAAACTTATGCTTCTCGACTATCGCTGCCGCTTAGTGATAAAGTAAAGCATTACAGGCGATTGCATTGCATACAATAAAGCGACAACCATATGGCTCCTGCCATTGCCGATAACTTCGTTACAAAACATGATCATCTCATACAATAAAATATAGCATCACGCCTTGACCATATCACATCACAACATGCCCCGCAAAAACAAGTTAGACGTCCTCTACTTTGTTGTTGCAAATTTTACGTGGCTGCTACGGGCTTAAGCAAGATCCGGTCTCACCTCGCATCAAAACCACAACGATATTTCGTCAAATAGACTCCGTTTTAACCTTCTCAAGGACCGGGCGAGCCACACTCAGTTCAACTAAAGTGAGAGAGACAGCACCCACCAATCACCTTTAAGCAACGAGTGCTCGTGGCGGTGAAACCAGTCTCGCGTAAGCGTCTGGCGTAATGTCGGTCTGGGCCGCTTCATCTCACAATACCGCTGAACCAAAGTATGACATGCCGGGTAGGTAGTATGACTTGTATCGCCCACAACTCACTTGTGTTCTACTCGTGCAAAACATCAAACCATAAAAACCTAGGCTCGGATGCCATTTGTTGGGGAACGTAGTAATTTCAAAAATTTCCTCGCACACGCAAGATCATGGTGATGAATAGCAACGAGAGGGAGAGTGTTGTCTACATACCCTTGTAGACCCGGCGGAAGCGATCACAACGTAGAGGAAGTAGTCGACGTTCTCCTCGCGATCCGACCGATCCGGCGCCAAGTTACTCCGGCGCCCCGAGTTCTTGACACACGTACAGCTCGATGACGCCCCTCGTACTCCGATCCAGCCGAGTGTCGAGGAGAGTTCCACAAGACGACGGCGTGGTGACAATCTTGATGTTTCACCGGCGCAGGCTTCGCTTAAGCTTCATGACAAGATAACCGAGGTGGAATATGGTGGAGGGGGCACCGACACGGCTAAGGAACGATCCGTAGATCTAACTTGTGTGTTCTAGGGTGCCCCCTGCCCCGTATATAAAGGAGCAGGGGAGGGGCGGCCGGCCAAGGGAGGCGCGCCAGGAGTCCTACTCCTCCTGGGAGTAGGATTCCCCCAATCCTACTTGGAATAGGATTCCTGAGGGGAAAGAGAGAGGGGGGCGGCCCCTTTCCTAGTCCTAGTAGGACTAGGGAAGGGGGGAGCCGCGACCACCTAGGCTGGCCCTTTCTCCTTTCCACCAAGGCCCACTATGGCCCATTTACCTCCGGGGGTTCCGGTAACCTCCGGTACTCGATAAATTCCTGTTTTAGCTCGAACCATTCGAACTCCAAACATAGGCTTCCAATATATCAATCTTTATGTCTCGACCATTTCGAGACTCCTCGTCATGTCCGTGCTCACATCCGGGACTCGAACTTCTTCGGTACATCAAAATACATAAACTCATAATAACCGCCATCGAAACCTTAAGCGTCAGGACCCTACGGTTCGAGAACAATGTAGACATGACCTAGAACTATTCTCGGTCAATAACCAATAGCAGGACCTGGATGCCCATATTGGTTCCTACATATTCTACGAAGATCTTTGTCGGTCAGACCGCATAACAACATACGTTGTTCCTTTGTCATCGGTATGTTACATGCCCGAGATTCGATCGTCGGTATCCAATACCTAGTTCAATCTCGCTACCGCAAGTCTCTTTACTCGTTCCGTAATACATCATCTCATAACTAACTCATTAGTTGTAGTGCTTGCAAGGCTTCAGTGATGTGTATTACCGAGAGGGCCCAGAGATACCTCTCCGACAATCGGAGTGACAAAACCTAATCTCAAATACGCCAACCCAACATCTGCCTTTGGAGACACCAGTAGTACTCCTTTATAATCACCCGATTCGTTGTGGCGCTTTGGTAGCACCAATAGTGTTCCTCCGTAAACGGAGTTGCATAATCTCATAGTTACAGGAACATGTATAAGTCATGGATAAAAGCAGTAGCAACATACTAAACGATCGTGTGCTAAGCTAATGGAATGGGTCATGTCAATCAGATCATTCTACTAATGATGTGACCTTGTTAATCAAATAACAACTCTTTGTTCATGGTTACGAAACATAACCATCTTTGATTAACAAGCTAGTCTAGTAGAGGCATACTAGTGACATATTGTTTTGTCTATGCATTCACACATGTATCATGTTTCCGGTTAATGCAATTCTAGCATGAATGATAAACATTTATCATGAAATAAGGAAATAAATAATAACTTTATTATTGCCTCTAGGGCATATTTCCTTCACAAAGCTCTTCTGGGAAACGGGTTAACAGGCATCGACCTGGTCTGGGTTTGGCTCGCCTGGCGGGTCATTCCATTGAGCCGCCGCCTCGGCTTGATGTGCGATTATACGGGCGCAAAGGATGCCCTTTGCGACATAGCCCTGATGACTTGCCTGAAGATGTCATCGATGATATGATCAAGTCTCTTTTGAACGAGAGCCTGGCAGACTGTGGCAAGGTGGGCTTAGCCCCCTTCTGTAAAGCTAACCCGGCTCCAAAGGTAAGCCGCCCATATGAAATAATTACCTTGATTTTTCAATGTTTCACCCATACTCATACATATGTTAATCTTTGCAGGCGGGTGATAAATTCTGGAAGGTCAAATATGACCATGAGGCTGCCAAGAAAGCCAGGAAAGAGAAGAAAGCCGCCAGAAAAGAGGCTGCCAAGAAGAGGGGCAAAAAGGCCACCGCCTCTGACCTGCTTCAGCTAGCAGACTCTTCTGAGTCAGAGGTAGCCTTTGATTCCCTTGGCTCATTTTTTAACCATCTTATTGACACCGACATCGGCTAGGAGGACACAGAGCAAGTCGTAACAAGGCCGATGAGGTAACTATCCTTTCCTCCGACTCCGAGCCTTTGCCAAGACGAAAAATCCGCAGAGTGACCCGGAAAGTAAGGTTTTCTCATCCTTTAGCTCATCATGATCCTCAATTTCTTTTGAAGCGGCAAATTCATGAGAGCCGGAGGCAGACCCGGACCAGCAAGGATGCGGAGCTCTCCTCCGGCTTACCAAACGCCCCAAAGAAGCGCCGGAATAAGGTCACCTCTGATTTAAATTCTCTTTATCCTTTGGTGGGCCTTACTCACCAACCTCTCAATTCTTCTAACTCGGATTATCATGAAACTTCTCCTTCCTCCGGCGACTCAATGCAGTCCAACCTGCCGGCTTTCAAGACTGCACCAGGGTATAATAATATTCTTATCTTGTATTTACTTTAATCCCTTGTATCTGTACTAACCTTTTATTTTGACGCAGTGGACAAGCCAAACCCAGCAAACGGGTTAGGAAGAACAAGCCAGCTGAAGACACGGTCGTGACCGAGACGGCTCTTGAAACAGCTGTACTGGACCTGTCAACTCATGAGCCGCCACTTGAGCCAATTCAAGATATACCAACTCCCGCTGCTGACCTGCCTGCTGAGCGAGCCGCTGATGAGTCAGAAAATCCAGAAATCCCTAGCCCGGTCAGGGCAGATGACCCGCAAAACACTGACGCTGAGATCACCAGAACCGACTTTGTTGAGCCGGGAAGGCCAACTGTGCTGGCCAAGTGTCCCGCCAAGGAGGAACTTCTGGAACACCACCGGGTCAAGCTGGATGTTGCAAACTATGCTCACATGAGTATTGAAGACATCTTTTCGGGCTACATGAGCCAAGTGCACAGCAACCAGAACCTCGAGATTGATATGGTGAAGCAAATGCACCAAAAATTCAAGGTATAACCCTTTATCTCTTATTCATTAATCTTTACTATGCTAGCCCCAAGTCTACTGCTTATGATGCTTATGCTGTAGACTTAGAAACAAACTTAATGATATTAGTAACATATATGAATAAAACATATAAGAGGTCTGGCTTACTCTGTAGTCCCCAAGGGGCGTCTTAACCAACATGGTTGAGCCGGTCCTTAATATAATTATATAAACGAAAAATACTTACAGAGCTTTGAACAACAATATGCGTTAGCCCCCAAGTGCCAAGTATTATTGCTCTCAAAATGCTTGGGACTTACTCTTATGAACCGCCGTCTTATGAACCGCCACTGAAAGTAAAATTCTTCGGTAAACATTAGCCCCCAAGTGCCAAGTGTTGTTGCTAGCAGAAGGCTTGGGACTTTAATATTACATAAAAATTGGCTTGATTTTGACTCTGTATTTGTATAGGCCGCCACGAGCCAACTCGAATCAAAGGTGACTGATCTGAAGAGCCGCCTTGAAGCCCAAGAGACGGAAATCCAAAAGGCTGACACCAAGTTCAAATTCAGCATTTCTGAATAAGAAAAACTGAAGAAAGAATTTGAAATTGAAAAGAAAGCATGGGCTAATGAAAAAACTGCATTGATAAACCGAGCTGAGAAAGCAGAGGCGGCTCTGGAAGAAACAACCGGTGAATTAATCGGCTTAAAGCGCCATGTCTCTCAGATGGTCTCAGCGATCTTTGGTAAGTCGCCCTGCAAGTGTTCCAATATTTAAGCCTTTCAGTTGATCATAAAACTGGAATTAACTCACCTGATCACGCTTATGCAGGCCCCAGAAGCTCAAATTTGAACCAAGATATGTTGATCAAGCTGAAGGCAGTTTACACCATGGTGGAGCAATTATATACCGGGCCTGAACGTGCATTAGCCATGGTAGCCTTGTCAAATGAAGTGCCTACCCTCCTGGTAGAGGTCTTGAATAAGCTTTCCGTGCTGCCCCAACGGTTCAATGAACTGAGGCGGTCAGCTGTAGGAGCCAGAGCGGTGAATGCTTTAAGCCGGGCCAAGGCTTGGCTACCAGAGTTAGACCCGACCGACATTGCCACTGGCTATTCAAGCTTGAAGGAAGATGGCACTCCTTCTGAAGAAGCAGATTTTACCGCTTGCGTCAAGGAGATACGCCCCGTGGCTACCTTGATAGGGAACGAAGTGGGTCTTACCAAGTACCAGGCGGGTTATGATGAAGAGATTCGACGCCTCATTATGAAGTGACCAGTCTGATCCCCCCACTCCGTAAGCACACCTTCGCCCCTGAAGTTGACCCGACCGATCTAGTTGATGATGAAGCCAAATTTGAAGCTTTGAACAACATTGTCTGGTCATTGTCAACCTTCTAGGAAAGGAAACAGGGCGAAGACGCGGAGAGGGCTAACCCGGACGCTTCAGGCCAATCATGAAGGCTAACCTGCCATGGCGGCTCACACCTGTGACGTGCTGAAAAAACAATGTGAATCATTTGGACACAAGGAGTCATGTAATAGAGTAGAAATAACTTTGCTTTGGTCATGCCATCGTGCACGTTTTATTGCTTAATGTCATTAAGCTGTCGTGTTATATTCACCCGTGTTTACTTTTCATCTGCTTTCCGTATGCTTGACCAAACCTTTTTAATTGTCCTGCACATGAAAACAGATCACAAGGTCCCTTGGCGGCTTACCGCCAGGCGGGTCATAATAACTTAAATAGAGCCACAAATAAGGCTGTTGCAACATATAATGTTTAAAACACAACTATAGTCGTACACTTGCGACCTTTAACTTTGCACCACCGGCTCATATGACCCGGTCAGTAAGGGCGATAACCCAATCTTCAGACATCAATATTTCCAAAGGTATAATGATGCTCATATATTAGCGACTTATCAGCCAAAATTAAACCGGGTCAAAATTAACCATACTTGTACTTGTAAACCTCAAAAAAGTCTCAAGTCAAATAAAAGGGTGCTTCCAAAGAAAACTTAAACCAAATATAAAAAATTCAAGGCTGCGGATTCGAATACGATCAGTAAACCGTTCCAGAGGGGTTAAGCTAGGATTCGAATACGATCATGTAGCCCCCAGTGGCTTTGGCGTTGCGCCGATCAAGAGGGTACCGATAGTTGTGTTCTCTTTGGTTCGAATACGACCTATGTTTGAATAGGAAGCCCCCTAATGACCTTGAGAGTTTTTTAACGACTCTGATTCGAATACGATCAAAGTCTGTTCCCAAAAGGGGTTGAGCTATGATTCGAATACGATCAAGAAGCCCCCTAGTGAGCTCGGCAGTGTGCCAAACAAAAGGGTACCGACAACTATGTTCTCTTTGGTTCGAATACGACCTATGTTTGAACAGGAAGCCCCCTAGTGATCATAAATTTTAACGACCAGATTCGAATACGATCATAAGCCAGATCAAGCGGGTTAAGCCAGATCAAGCGGGTTAAGCCAGATCAAATGTGATCAGCCCCCAAGTGATCATGTAAGATAACAATGATAATAATAATGACATATTTACCTTTGAGGGAAAAAAGGACAGAGGTCCTGCTTTATTATTTATCATAATATATACATTGTCGAAATATGTACATCATGAGAGCCGGTGGCTCAAGTATAGTAAGGCCAAAGATGAGCGACATTCCACGGCCGGCGAGTCTCCTCCTCCAACTTACGTGAGTCTTTGTGCTCTCGAACATCGATAAGGTAGTATGACCCGTTGTTCAAATTCTTGCTGACCACAAAGGGCCCTTCCTAAGGTGGGGATAACTTGTGTGCATCAGTTTGATCCTGGATGAGCCGGAGCACTAAATCACCTTCCTGAAAGGCTCTGGACTTAACCCGGCGGCTGTGATAGCCGCGCAAGTCCTATTGGTAAATCGCCGAACGAGCTGCTGCCAAGTCCCGTTGTTCATCTAACAGGTCAAGAGCATCCTGATGTGCCTGTTCATTGTCCGCCTCCACATAAGATGCCACGCGAGGTGAGTCATGACGGATGTCACTAGGGAGAACCGGCTCAGCTCTGTAGACCATGAAGAAAAGCATATAACCCGTAGATCTGTTGGGAGTAGTGTTGATGCTCCACAACACAGAGGGTAGCTCCTCAACCCAACAACCCGGCGTCCGCTACAGGGGGACCAAAAGCGGGGGCTTGATACCTTTCAAGATCTCCTGATTGGCTCTCTCGGCTTGACCATTGGATTGGGGGTGAGCCACTGATTAAACATCAAGCCGAATATGCTCACGTTGACAAAATTCTTCCATGGCGCCTTTAGACAGATTAGTGCCATTGCGATTATAATCTTTGTGTGGAAAGCCGGGTTAAATATCACCTTCTTCATGAACTGAACCACCGTAGTTGCATCACACTTACTGACTGGCTCTGCCTCAACCCACTTTGTAAATTTATCAACTGCCACCAAGAGGTGGGTATTTTTATCTTTGGACCTTTTGAAAGGCCCAACCATGTCAAGCCCCCAGACTGCAAATGGCCAAGTAATTGGAATCATCCTCAATTCTTGAGCCGGCACATGAGCCCGTCTTGAGAACTTCTGACAACCGTCACATTTACTGACCAGGTCCTCCGCATCAGCATGAGCCGTCAGCCAATAGAATCCATGGCGGAAAGCCTTGGGCACAAGTGATTTTGACCCGACATGATGACCACAAGCCCCTTCGTGAGTCTCACGTGGAATTTCTTGGACTTCTTCGAGGGAGATGCAACGCTGAAATGCCCCTGTAACACTATGATGATGCAACTCGCCATTGACAATCGTCATTGACTTAGACCACCGGGTTATCTGCCTGGCCAAGGTTTCATCCTCAGGCAACTTGCCTGGGGTCATATAAGCCAAATATGGCACTGTCCAATCTGGAATGACATGAAGAGCCGCCACCAATTGTGCTTCCGGGTCAAGAACAGCCAAGTCTTCCTCTGTAGGTAACTTGACAGAAGGGTTATGCAGAATATCCAAAAAAGTATTAGGCGGCATTGGCTTACGTTGAGAGCCCAGCCGGCTTAAGGCATCGGCCGCCTCGTTCTTTCTGCGGTAAATGTGCTCCACTTGGTAACCCTTGAAGTGTCCAACAATGGCGTCAACTTCATGGCGATAAGCCTCCATGAGAGGATCCTTGGAATCCCACTTGCCTGATACCTGTTGAGCCACCAAATCCGAGTCGCCAAAACACCTTACCCCGCTTAAACTCATCTCCTTAGCCATCCGAAGACCATGGAGTAAGGCTTCGTACTCAGCTGCATTGTTAGTACAAGGAAACATCAATCGTAGCACATAACAAAATTTGTCACCTCGAGGGGAAGCTAAAACAACTCCAGCCCCCGAGCCCTCCAATTGCCTGGACCCATCAAAATGAATAGTCCAATATGTGTTGTCTGTCTTTTCTTCAGGCATCTGCAGCTCTGTCCAATCGTTGATGAAATCCACTAGTGCTTGAGATTTGATAGCAGTGCATGGCACATACTTTAAACCATGAGGCCCAAGTTTAATGGCCCACTTGGTGACTCGTCCTGTCGCTTCTCTGTTCTGAATTATATCTCCTAAAGGAGCAGAACTAACCACAGTGATGGGGTGGCCCAAGAAATATTGCTTAAGCTTCCGGCTTGCCATGAACACCCCATAAACGAGCTTCTGCTAATGTGGATACCATTGCTTGGACTCAATAAGTACCTCACTAATGTAGTAAACCGGCCGTTGAACCGGATGCTCCTTGCCAGCCTCCTTGCGCTCCACCACGATGGCCACGCTAACAGCGCGTGTATTACCAGCCACATATAACAATAAGGGCTCCTTATCAATAGGAGCAAAGAAGAACCGCGGCTCGACCACCGTCTCTTCAAATCTTCAAAAGCAGCGTTAGCGTCCTCGGAAAGTTATCTGTCTTCATCATTTGATCTGAGGTATGGCCTTCTCGCCTAACCGGCTTATGAACCGGCTTAAAGCAGCGATACGACCCGCCAAGCGCTGAACATCATTGATACACGCCGGTTTAGCTAGAGAGTGATGGCCTTGATCTTCTCGGGTTAGCCTCGATGCCTGTTAGAAACCGTAAAACCAAAAGCTTGCCTGCAGGACGCCAAAAACACACTTGGCCGGGTTAAGCATCATCTTGTAGACCCGAAGATTGTCAAAGGTTTCCTTCAGATCATCTATCAAGGTCTCCTTCTCTCTGGATTTCACCACAATGTCATCCACATAAGCATGAACATTTCGCCCAATTTGACTGTGAAGACAATTCTGCACACACCGCTGGTAAGTCGCCTGGGCACTCTTGAGCCCGAAAGGCATAGATACATAGCAGAAGGCTCCAAACGGAGTAATGAACGCCATCTTCTATTGGTCCTTAACTGCCATCTTGATCTGATGATAACCAGAGTAAGCATCCAAAAAACTCAAACGCTCACGACCCACCGTAGCATCAATGATTTGATCAATACGAGGGGGAGCAAAGGGATCAGCTGGACAAGACTTGTTTAAATCCGTGTAATCCACACACATACGCCAAGTGCCGTTTTTCTTAAGCACAAGCACCGGGTTAGCCAACCACTCTGGATGAAAAACTTCAATGATGAACCCAGCTGCTAAGAACTAGGCTACCTCCTCACCAATGGCCTTACGCCTGTCCTCATTGAACTGCCGAAAAAACTACTTGACCGGCTTAAACTTTGGATCAATATTAAGAGTGTGCTCAGCGAGTTCTCTCGGTACACCTGGCATTTCAGAAGGTTTCCATGCAAAGATGTCCCGGTTCTCACGGATGAACTCGATGAGCGCGCTTTCCTATTTGGGATCCAAATTAGCACTAATACAGAATTGCTTGGATGAGTCGCCTAGAACAAAGTCAACAAGCTTGGTATCATCGGCCGACTTAAACTTCATGACCGGCTCATGCTCTATGGTTGGCTTTTTCAAAGACGGTATATTCGCCGGATTAACATTATCCTTGTAGAACTTCAACTCTTCTGTAGCACAGACCGACTCAGCATAAGCCGCATCACCTTCTTCACATTCCAAGGCTACCTTCCGGCTTCCATGCACCGTGATGGTCCCCTTATGACCCGGCATCTTGAGGTGCAAATACACATAACACGGTCGTGCCATGAACTTGGCATAAGCCGTCCGCCCAAACAAAGCATGATATGGGCTTCTGATCTTGACCACTTTGAACATCAATTTCTCGGCCCTGGAGTCATATTCATCTCCAAAGGCTACCTCCAGTTCGATCTTACCAACTGGATACGCCGACTTACCAGGCATGACGCCATGGAAAACAGTGTTGGACTGCTTAAGGCTTTTATCAGTTAACCCCATGCGACGGAAGGTCTCATAACAGAGGATGTTGATGCTGCTGCCTCCATCCATGAGTACCTTAGTGAATTTATATCCACCAACCTGAGGAGCCACCACCAAGGCTAATTGACCCGGATTATCAACCCGGGGAGGGTGATCTTCCCTACTCCATAGAATAGGTTGCTCAGACCATCTCAAATAACGAGGAACTGTCGGCTCAACAGCATTCACAACCCTCTTATGAAGCTTCTGGTCTCTTTTGCACAAACTGGTTGTAAACACATGATATTGCCCACTATTCAGCTGCTTTGGATGGCTCTGGTATCCACCTTGCTACTTTGTTGTTGTTGCTGACCACCCTGGCTAGATGGTTGGTTATGTCCACCTTGATTGCCTAGAGAATTTTGAAAGTTGGGATTTGAACCGCCGCCCGGGCCATGAAAACCGCCGCCACCTGAGCCGCCACCCTGCCCATTGTTACCATCGAACATGTTGGAATTTTTGAAAGCCTTCATGATCGTACAGTCCTTCCATAGATGAGTAGCCGGCTTCTGCTGAGTGTCGTGCCTTGGATAGGGGTCATTCAGTAACTGCTCAAGTGTGGGGCCTGACCCGCCAGAATGGGGAGGTGGTCTCCCCTTACGTCGTTGGTTGTTACCCTGCGCATTAGTGTTAGCCACAAACTCCAAACTACCATCAGCCTTACATTTATTACCTCCTTGATTTGCCGGGTTATGCTGAGGGCCCTTGCCGATGCCGTTCTTCTTTCCCTTCCCTGTCTTTTCATCATCAGACTCGGGATCCTTGGTACTATCAGAATCGGCGTACTTGACCAGAGCCGCCATCAGCGTACCCATATCATTACAACCGCGCTTGAGCCGCCCAACTTTTGTTTCAGAGGCAAAAACGGCAATTTTTCTCCAACATTAAGACTGCAGAGCCGGCATCCATCTTATCAAACGAATGTATTATGGCCCTAACCTGGTGCACCCAATGGGTTGTAGACTCGCCCTCCTCCTGCTTGCAATTCTTCAAATCCACAATTGACATGGCTGCTTGCATTATCCTTGAAATTCTGGACGAACCGGGCTTTTAGCTCCGCCCATGAACTGATTGAGTTAGGTGGTAGGCCTTTCAACCAAGTGTGGGCGGTCCCATCCAACATCATGGTAAAGTACTTGGCCATCGCAGCATCAATGTCCTCCAATAACTCCATAGCCATATCGTAACTTTCAATCCATGCCCTGGGCTATAAGTCGGCCGTGTAGTTCGGTACCTTCCTAGGTCCCTTAAAATCCTTGGGCAAATGCTCGTTACGTAGACCCGGTACTAGACAGGGGATACCTCCGGTCCTGGTGGCCACACCTACCTCGATACAAGTCGTCGGATAAACCAGATGCGGCTAGTAAGCCGTCAGCTAGGCTGCCTGCTCAGCCTCTTGACGTATTCTGTCTTGATCTACTAAGTTAAAGGCTCCATGGCATGCTGGGTCATGCCCACCTGGCTGGTTACGGCGGCGGACGTTGCTTGAAACGGCCGCTGAATCCATGTGCCTGCTATAACTTGGGCTTCGGCTTGGATGAGGGGTTGAATGAATCATGTCCCGGCTGTACGAGTACGCCTCCTGTTGTGCTAAAGCTATCTGAAGAAGTTCCTTGACCCGGCGAGTTTCAACCGCTGCTGGAGAATCGCCATGAATTGGGAGAGCCGCCAGCCGTGCCGCTGCCGCGATCATGTTCTCCAACGGGCTAGAATAGTGACCCGAAGGTGTTGGTACATACTGAGGTGGAGCAGTATTCACGCGGGGAGGCCCCATCACCTGTGGCTGAACCGGCGCCCCGACCCCGGGTGTTGCAACCCAGTCTGCCTCAATACGCGAGGAGAGCCACGACTGGTTACTCGGCCCTGCACCAGGTGTGTGAAAGAGGTTTCGAGGATCATAAACCGAAGGGAGTCAAGACTGAGTCTTCTGACATCTTCTCCTCATGACCTCATTAGACGTGTTCTGATCCCGCGTGAGCCGGAAGGTCTGTGCCTGAATCCGCTGAGCCTGAGCATCCAGAGCCGCCTGCTCTGCGGTTATCCTCACATCCTCTGCTGCTAGGTCTTCCTTAGCATGCACCATGTCTAGCTTTAACTGTGCCACTTCTGCATCATGTCTAGCTTGATCCGCCAGGTTGACCACGGTGGTTAACAGCGCGGTCATCTTATCTGTGAGATCCATCAACACCTGAGCCGGTGAGCGCACATGGCCTCCTACCCCGGCTGCTGCTGACCCGGAGGTTATAGCCGCCGCGGTTGTGGAGTCTTGGATAGGTTGTGTGCCGGCCATGAAGATTCCAACCCTGCTCGACGGCTCGAGGAAATCCGGAATACTGCTGCCATCGGAACAGCCCCCAAGCCCGCCGTCTTGCAATTGATACAACGAATCTGTCTCACCTGTGGACGACTCACCATCAGAGTAGATTGCCGTCTCACCGCCAGATGCATATCCTTCAGAGAGCCCTCCGTGGATGCATCCCACGAAGTCACGCTTCACAGCAGGCGGAGCCCGGGCGGGTCTCGCACGCTGAGCCGTCTCGACGAGGTCGGTGCAGATGTCCGGCTCAGGGCCCGGCTCGCCGATCTTGCCGATGAAGACGTGAATTCCACCGAAGGGGACCCGGTACCCGTACTCAATTGAGCCGGCGTCAGGGCCCCAGCCTGCATCGTCACTATAGAGCTTGCCGCAACGACTCTTGGTCATCCGGCCCACAACGTATCCCTTGAGCCCTTCGAAGCTGCCCTTCAAGAACTCAAAACGACTGTGCACTGGCCCCATGGTGGGCGCCAACTGTCGTGGAATTGTCACGGCAGATGTCCTAGTGAAAGGACTTAGTCGTGGAGCCATCGCAGCTAGGAAGCTTAAAGGGGTTAATCGGGACAAAGGACACGAGGTTTATACTGGTTCGGCCCCTTACGTTGAAGGTAAAAGCCTACGATCCAGTTTTGAGTGGGATTGCTATGTCTCGATAACCAGGGAGCGAATCGCTTGACCTAGCTCTCGAGTTGATGTTACTTGTCCTGAAGCGCCGCCGGGTCGTCCCTTTTATATACAGAGGTTGACGCCCTGTGGCTCACAGAGTCCCGGCTGGCTCATAAACAGTGTCCGGCTCGGTCTCTTAACTATTTTTGCCTTACAATACAAGTCACACATACATGGCGGTTTATCACTACGGGCCTTAAGTCGCCTCTGGGCCTTGGGCCCTTAATTAAACCGCCATCTATATTCTGGGTCTTGGGCTTCATGAATATTTGCAAGTATAACCCAGCCCCTCCTGGGCGGGTCATACCAATAGTTATATCCCCAACAAGTTACGAGAGTGACACAAGCCTAAACCCCGGTTTGTGAGCTATCATGTAAGGGGCTGATTTAGATCCTTTTGTTTAATGCTATGGTTATATTTATCTTAATTATTCTCTTGTATTTGCGGATGCTTGTGAGAAGGGGTAATCATAAGTAGGTTGTATGTTCAAGTAAGAACAAAAACTTATCAAAGCAATGAACGTGTGTCAATGTAACATGATGAAAGTAATTAGATGAATTCATGTGCCCTCGAGATCACTTTAATCACTATAAGAAGTACCTCCGGCTTGTCCTTAGTAATATTAAGGATTGGGCCATTTGTTGCACCTTGCTACTTTTGCTACTTGTTACTTGTTACTAGCTACCAATTATCCTACTACCAAACTATCTGTTACTACTATCTTACAGCACTTGCAGAGAATACCTTGCTAAAAACTGCTTATCAATTCCTTCTGCTCCTCGTTGGATTCGACACTCTTACTTATCAAAAGGACTATGATTAATCCCCTATAGTTTTGGGTCATCAAGACTCTTTTCTGGCACCGTTGCCGGGGAGTGAAGTGCTCTTGGTAAGTGGTATCTGGCAAGGAAACATTTATATTATCTGGTAAGTGGTATCTGGCAAGGAAACAAAATAAAAGAAAGAAAGTGCAACAAGGTATTTTTGGTTTTTGTAAGATAAAAGTAGGACCGAGGGCCATAGTTTTCACTAGTAGCTTCTCCCTTGAAACATAACATACGATGGGTTAATAAATTGTTGTTGGGCAATCGATAGAAAAATGCATAGTTATGATGTTATTCATGGCAATGATCATGTATATAGGCATTATGTCCGTGAGAAGTAGACCTAAACAATTTTGCATCTACTACTATTACTCCACCAATCGACCGCTATCCAGCATGCATCTATGGTATTAATTTCATAACAAATAGAGTAACACATGAAGCAAGATGATGTAGACAGAATAAACTCAAGCAATATGAATGAACCTCGCCGTTTTACCCTTACCGTCAACAATCCAAATATGTGCCTCGCTACCCCTTCCATCACAAGGTGAGGACAACGCAAGATTGAACCCATTACAAAGCACCTCTCCCACTGAAGATAAATCAATCTAGTTGGAAAAACGAAACAGAAAGACCGGAGAGAAATACAAAGCTATAAAAATCATGTATAATAAAGTACAACAAAGACTCACTTATTTTCAATGAATAATCTGATCATAAACCCACAATTCATCGGATCCCAACAAACACACCACAAATGAAGACTACATCGAATAGAACTCCATGGAGATCATGGAGAACTTTGTATTAAAGATCAAAGAGAGAGAAGAAGCCATCTAGCTACTAGCTATGGGCCTGTAGGTCTATGGTAAACAACTCACACATCATTGGAGGGCAGCAAGGTTGATGTAGAAGCCCTCCGTGATTGATCCCACCTCAGGTAGAGTACCGGAAAAGGCCTCCAGATGGATGCGAAAGAACAAAAGCTTGCTGCAGCGGAAAATGTGTTTCGAGTGGCTCTCTGTTGGTTTCAGGATTTATGAGAATTTATGGAGTTGGACTTAGGTCAAATGAAACTGCGTGGGTCCCCTCTCGAGGCTTCTAGGTCCCTTCCCGGGGCTCATAGGGTCCCTTCTGGTCCAGAAAAAACCATAGTAAAGTTTTATCATTTTTGTACTTTGTTTGGTATCGATTTCCTAGAAAACAAAAAACATGCAGAAAACAGGAACTAGCACTGGGCACTGAGTTAATAGGTTAGTTCCCAAAAATGATATAAAATTGCATATAAAGCAAAAAAGATTGGTAGTATAATAGGATGAAACAATCAAAAATTATAGACAAGTTGGAGACGTATCACCCTCCTCAATGGTTGTGGCCTTGTCGTGGCGGGGTAGGATAATGGACGAAAACCTGCTGGCCAGGGTGGGTGTGTTGGGGAACGGTAATTTCAAAAAAATTCCTACAACCACGCAAGATCTATCTATGAGATGCATAGCAACGAGAGGGGAGAGTGTGTCCACATACACTCGTAGACTGAAAGCGGAAGCGTTATGACAACGCGGTTGATGTAGTCGTACGTCTTTACGATCCAACCGATCTTAGCACCAAACGTATGGCACCTCCGCAATCAGCACACGTTCAGTTTGGCGACGTCCCTCGTACTCTTGATCCAATTGAGGACGAGGGATAGTTTTGTCAGCACGACGGTGTGGTGATGGTGATGATGAAGTTACCGTCGTAGGGCTTCGCCTAAGCACTACGATGATATGACCGAGGTGTGTAACTGTGGAGAGGGGCACCGCACACGGCTAAACAATGTCAACTTGTGTGTCTATGGGGTGCCCCCTCCCCCGTATATAAAGGAGTTGAGGAGGGGGGAGGGACGGCCCTCTATGGCGCATCCTGGAGGAGTCCTACTCCCACCGGGAGTAGGATTCCCCCCTTCCCTAGTTGGACTAGGAGAGAAGGAAGGGAAAGGGGGAGAGAGGGAGAAACGAAAGGGGGGCACCCAATTCAGATTGGGCATGGGGGGGGGCGTGCCCTCCACCTGGCCGCCTCCTCATCTCTCCCACTATGGCCCAATAAGGCCCATATACTTCCTGGGGGTTCCGGTAACCTCCCGGTACACCGGTATATGCCCGAACTCACCCGGAACCATTCCGATGTCCAAACACAGGCTTCCAATATATCAATCTTCATGTCTCGACCATTTCGAGACTCCTCGTCATGTCCGTGATCACATCCGGGAATCCAAACTACCTTTTGTACATCAAAACACATAAACTCATAATACCCATCATCGTCGAACGTTAAGCGTGCGGACCCTGGATGCTCATATTGGTTCCTACATATTCTACGAAGTACCGGACGACCGAAGAGAGAGAAAAACTGGAGTTGTGGATTTGAGCAAATCTTTCACTAGTTCCAACAATCCCCTCTTAATAGTGCGGGATCCCTATACTCAAGAACACCGTAAACAAAGCCAAGGCTAATGTCTTGTATTTCCAATCTTGAGCAGGGATGGCACCCGCAGGGTTTGGGTACAGGTGGAGCCACCCCATACCCTTACCCGTCATCCAAAACCTTACCCATCACCCGTACCCATACCCATTGATGGGTATAATTTTTTCCCATACACATCACCCATCAGGGTAAATGGGTACCCGCGGGTAAATTACCCATATTTGCAACACATCAATTTGAGCATTACATAGTCATAAAGAATAACTTATAATAATAATAATTTATAAATAACAACACATCATGACAGCAACGCATACTCGTTCGTGGGCTAGCTATTGTTGTGTGGGGGCCTAACATGAATGCATAATGAGGTCTTTTTAGGGCTGTGGGATTTATGTACATATAATATGTTTAATATGTGAATAGGTAATACATAAGGCACATTTGTTAGAATATATGCGGGTACATGGGTACATGGGTATGGGTTATACTAAACCATACCTATACCCACTATACCCGATGGGTATGAAATTTTTATATTTATATACCCATGGGTATTTTTTTGACCCATACCCGTGCACTAATAGGGTTTTTACCCGCAGGGTACGCGGGTAATGGGTACCCATTGCCATCCCTAATCTTGAGTTATATGCATTTGTCCCTCGTCATGATCCACACACGGCCTTCGAGACATAATCCTGAGATATACTTGATAAACATGATTTGTCCCAACATACATGTTGTCATCAACATCAAAATATGATTAAGGGCATGATTGCACTTTCAGGCGGGACGATGTTGTTTCCCCCCTCAAAGTGCCGACGGAAGCACCATCCGTGAGGGGGGTCAAAGCAGCCTATTTCCTCTTTTGACATCCCACCACACCATAAGACATCTATGAGGACCTAGTGTGATGTTTTAGTGGTTTAGAAGTGGGAAACACCAAAACATCATACTGAGTCCTCTTGCATGTCTTAAGGTGTGGTAGGATGTCTAAACATGAAGTACGCGGCTGCGGAGTGTGGCCCCACTCACGGATGGTGATGACAGTAATGTACCTCAGTTTTGGTGTTGTGTGAATATTAGTGAACACTCGAAGTGTCATGAAATCATGAATTTTTACCTGGCGTTGTAACATGTGATATTGGATGCGTGGCAATTTTTTATTGTTTCTGACATAGAAGTATGTGAAAAAATCCACATATGCGGATTTTTCTTCACATGTCCACGGGTGTGGTCGGGGGCCTTGGGGGGGAGCAATGCCACCAATTCTTGTGTTGGTTCTCTTACATGTCTGGTAGTGTGGTTGCATGTGTGAGAACCTAGCACGCGGCTACGGAGTGTGAGTAGGATGTGTGTCCATTGCTCTTCAGTGTTTGTTGGCGTTCTGGGAACGACGGTCCCCAGACTTGCCTACCTGCAGCCCGCGGCGTGGCTCCACCAGTGGCCCAGCACGGCCTGTCTTCATCAACCAAACACTCAAGACCCTCGCGAGGGGCCAAGCTTCACGGGGCGGACGACACAACGCCTCCTCATGAGCGGCCTCACCAGGCAGGCTCGCAAGGGGGCGGAGAGATCAAGGAAAAGGGTACCTCACGAGGTTCCTATGATGCAAGCCATGACG
This sequence comes from Aegilops speltoides, assembly GCA_021437245.1. NCBI lineage: Eukaryota > Viridiplantae > Streptophyta > Magnoliopsida > Poales > Poaceae > Aegilops > Aegilops speltoides. The sequence continues at coordinate 324,726,178 of CM038141.1, forward strand.
ACCAAGGCCAGGCAGGCGCCAGCGCGTAGTGTCCTCGTTTCCCCTTTGGTGCTAAGGGGGCAAGCGCAGACGCGGAGTATCGAGGCATCAGGCAAAGGTTTCCATATTGGTGCAACAAGACCAAGACCAGCAGGACGGCAGGACGGAGGTCATCATGGAGCCCAAGACGGCGTCACCACTAGCGCCTTTGACAGGCGAAGACCACCTTTAGTCAGGATAGCTCGTACTAGTTATCCCCTTTTGAATTGGCCGTTGTTGGATCCCTTCCCGCTCAATATTTGGGGAGAGGACTAGGGCCTCTATAAATAGGACTAGCCACCACAGTAGAGGGAACGGATCAATTCCTCCCCGAGCATCCGGCCAAGCACAAGAACACCTCTCCTCGCGAGGCTGTTCTTCCTTTGTACTGTTCTTCATCAGCCCAAGAGGCAATCCACCACCACCACATAGGAGTAGGGTATTACACCACAAAGGTGGCCCGAACCTGTATAAATCTTGTGTCTCTTGTGCTGTGAGTTATTGAGCTAGCTAAGGGATCGCGGCGAGGCTGAGAGCGAGATTCGGTAGGGGGAAATCTTCGTGCGCACCCCAATGTTCGAACCTCTAGGGTTTTGCCGGAACCTGATATCCGACATTTGGCGCGCCAGGTAGGGGTGCACCGGAGCTCTTCCTTCCGTCGATTCGCACTCCGCCAATACCGCGTTTCGCCCTCATGGCGGACATCGTGCTTCCGGCCCCCGGCGACCGGCGCCAGCGCTGGGGCCAGGGGGCTCCGAGCCTTGGCCCCCGCCTTGCGGCAGGTGCAGTGGCCGCACAAGTTCAAGCCAGAGATGCCGCCGCGCTATGACGGTGCGACGGACCCGGCGGTTTTCCTGCTGGCGTACGAGGAGGCCATCCTTAAGGCCGGGGGCGATGACAAGGTCATCGCCAACTGGCTTCCCATGGCCCTTACTGGTGTCCCATGCGCATGGTTACTCAACCTGCCGCTGTCTTCTGTGGCCTCCTGGGAGGAGCTGTGTGACCTCTTCCTCGCCCACTATGCGGCGCCGGCGCCCTCGGTCGTCGCAGCTCTCCTGGGCGGATCGCAGGCGCCACCCTCGGATTGCCATGCCAAGCCGTTCTTTCGCCAGATCAGCACCGCCCTCGCACGGCAAGGAGCTCCCCCGGGTTGGGTGGCGCCCAAGGCCGACCTGACCTTCGACTCGAAAGGTCACCCTGTCAACACAGCCTTCTCAAGTGGGCTCCCGATGCTCTGCCCGCCCACCATCTACCAGGTGGCCGTCACCAAGACCATCATCGACGGTGGTGCTGGCCTCAACGTGCTGCCGGTGGAGGCCTTTAGCCTCCTCCACGTACCGTTGGAGCGGCTCCGACCCAGCAAGCCCTTCTCAGGCGTCGGAGGCGGTTCCTCCAGTTCCCTGGGGTAGATCCACCTTCCCTTGACCTTCGGCACCCGCGACAACTACCGCACGGAGCTGGTCGACTTCGACGTTGCTCACATCGGCCTCACATACAACGCCATCCTCGGGTATCCAGCCTTGGCTCAGTTCATGGCGGCAACCAATCCGGCCTACAACCTCATGAAGATGCGCGGGAGCGACGGCGTCCTCACCATAGCTGGAGATACCAAGGAGGCTCGTATGGTGCTCAAGCTGGCCCTCAAGGCCGCCACGACGGCGTAGCCCGCCGACGCGGATGCCTCCAAGGCCAAGGAAGCTGCACCAACCAAAAAGAAGCAGTTGTTCACTCTGGATAAGGCGGAGACCAAGGAGGTGCCAGTTGAGGAAGACGGGTCCTTGGGAGCCACCTTCACCATAGGTGCCGACCTCGACCCCGACCAAGAGAAGGCACTGGTGAAATTCTTGCGTTGGAATAAGGAGGTGTTCGCGTGGGAACCCAAGCAGCTAGTGGGGGTCCCAAGGGAGGTGATTGAGCATCACCTGAATGTGTGCCCCAATGTATGCCCTGTGAAGCAGAAGGCGAGGCGGCAGTCCACGGAGAAGCAGGCCTTCATCGTCCAAGAAACCCGCAAGCTGGAGGCAGCAGGTGTTATTTGCGAGGTTCGCTACCCCGAATGGCTGGCAAACCCCGTTGTCGTGCCCAAAAAGGGGAAAGAAGCGCATGTGCGTCGACTTCACCAACCTCTACAAGGCCTGCCCCCAAGATCTGTTCCCGCTTCCCCGCATCGACCAAATCGTCAACTCCACCGCCGAGTGCGACCTGTTGATCAAGATGGCTGTGGAAGACATAGAGAAGACATCCTTCCTGACCCCATGTGAGGTATACTGCTACACTTGCATGCCGTTCGAGTTGCGCAACGCGGGCGCGACCTTCCAACGGCTGATGCACATTGCCTTGGGCCGGCAGCTCGGGAAGAACGCCGAGGCTTACGTCGACGACACTGTGGTGAAGTCTCGGGAGGCAAGGAACTTAATCCAGGACTTAGAGGAGACCTTCGCGAGCCTTCGCCAGGTAGACCTGCGTCTCAACCCGGAGAAGTGCGTGTTCGGCGTCCCTTCAGGCAAGCTGCTGGGCTCCTCGTGTCCCACAGGGGGATTGAGGCCAACCCGGAGAAGGTCAAGGCAATCGAAGACATGAGTCCGCCGCAAACCCTCAGAGAAATGCACAAGCTCACCGGTCGCGTGACCGCATTAGGATGCTTCATCTCCAAGCTTGGGGAGCGTGCCCTGCCGTTCTTCAAGCTGATGAAGAAAAAGGGGCCATTTGAGTGGACACACAAGGCCGACGAAGCGTTTCAAGACCTCAAGAAATACCTGACCAGCCCTCCCGTGATGGTGGCGCCGCGCCCTCTCGAGCCCCTGGTGATCTACCTTGCCGCCACTCCCTACTCTGCCAGCGCAACCTTGGTGGCGGTTCGGGAGGAGCGCCAAGCTAAGGCCGCATCCCTCCTAGCTACGGCCTCAGCCGGGGCCACACAAGACCAGGAGAGCCTCGCGAGGACCGCAACAACGGCAGCAGGGAATAAGCTCAGCAGGAAGATGCCCCCAGGGCTGAAGAGGCCGCACCAAGCAACCAGGCGTTGGGGGCTCCATTGTCTCAGGAAGCTCCTCAACCTCCGGAAGACACAGGCCATGTTAGCGCACCCACCCTCATCGAGAACCCGGTGTACTTCGTCAGCACGGTGCTGCGGGATGCAAGGTCACGGTACCCCGTGCCTCAGAAGCTCTTACTCGCGCTCTTGGTGGCCTCGCGTAAGTTGCGACACTACTTTCAAGGTCACCCCGTCAAGGTTGTTTCGGCCTACCCATTGGAAAGGGTACTTAGGAGCCCCAACTCCGCTGGGAGAGTTGCTGAATGGAACATCGAGCTGCATGCGTTTCAGTTGGAGTTCAGCACAACTAGGGTCATCAAGGGAGCCGCACTTGCTGATTTCGTGGCAGAATGGATGTACGCACCGGAGCTCCAGGTGGGTGAGGAACAGCCTCTCTCCCCAGGAAGTGAGGCACCAGACAGCTGGGTCATGTATTTCGATGGTGCCTTCTCACGACAGGGCACGGGGGCTGGCGCAGTGCTTATATCACCCACTCAGGACAAGATCTACTACATCGTACAACTCTGTTTCCAGCAGGGCGAGAAGGTCTCCAACAACATAGCAGAATACGAGGGCCTCATAGCAGGCCTAGAAGCTGTGACAGTACTGGGAGTGAAGCGCCTCATCATCAAGGGTGATTCACAACTCCTCGTCAACTTATCCAACAAGGTGTACGAGCCGAAGGACGAGCACAAGGAAGCATATCTCACGGAAGTACGCAAGATGGAGAAGCAGTCTGGGGGCTCGAGTTGCAGCATGTGCCCCGCGGCACCAACTAAGAGGCTGATGACATCGCCAGGAGGGCATCTAAACAGTTGCCTCAGGAGCCTGGCATTTTCGAGGAATGACTCTTCAAGCCATCGACGGCACTACCACTTTCAAGAACGGCGTAGCCTCGGGAAGAACTCCCTCAGCCACCTGCCATAGGAGCCCCGGCCTGTGGGCCGACCTCGGGAGCGCGCCTACTCTTGGCGCTGGAACCTTAGGAGGGATGCTGGACCAAGGAATTCAAGGAATTTACCTGATGGAAGGGACGCTGCCGGAGAAGGAGGAGGATGTGGAGGGCGTGGCCCGGCAGGCCACGGCCTACGCCATCCAAGATGGTGAGTTATACCGGAAGCAGCCGAATGACGTTTCCCTTCGTTGCATCTCTAGGGAACAGGGGAAAGAGCTGCTGGCCCACATACGCGATGGAGATTGCGGACACCACTCGTCATCACGGACCCTCGTCGGCAAGGCATTTCGCAATGGGTTCTATTGGCCTACCACACTCAATGACACGACCGAGCTGGTGAAGTCCTGCGAAGCTTGCCAATTCCATGCCAAGCAGATCCATCAGCCAGCGCAGGGCCTGTAGACCATCCCGCTCTCGTGGCCGTTCACGGTCTGGGGGATGGATATCTTAGGCCCATTCCCTCAAGCGCCTCGGGGCTACCGCTACCTCTATGTCGCCATTGACAAGTTCACCAAGTGGGCGGTGGTGGAAGCCGTCCACACCATCCTAGCCGGTTCCGCGGTCAAGTTCATCAAGGGCCTCGTGAGCCGGTTTGGGGTCCCTAACGGCATCATCACCGACAACGGTTCACAGTTCACCAGCAATCTCTTCAAAACGTATTGTGCTAACCTTGGAACGCAGATCTGCTACGCTTTGGTGGCACATCCACGGAGCAACGGCCAGGCCGAACGCGCCAACGAGGAGGTCCCGAGGGGCCTCAAGACCAGGACCTTCAAGAAGAAGCTGGAGGTCTGTGGCAGGGGCTGGCACGACAAGCTCCAGTCCGTGATGTGGTCCATCCGCACTACTGCCACAAAGCCAACGTGCAAGATCCCGTTCTTCCTCGTCTACGGAGCAGAAGCGGTTCTCCCTCATGAGGTCAGGCGTCGCTCCACGCGGGTCCTGGCATTTGATGAGGTGCAGAAGGACGCCATGCGGAGGATGGACCTCGTACTGGGGGAGGAACGCCGCCGTGAAGCCACGTTACGGGCGGCAAGGTACCAGCAGGCACTGCGGCGGTATCACTGTCGCAGCATCCGCCCCAGGACGCTCGAGGTAGGTGACCTCGTACTAAGGCGGGTGCTCTCCAGGGAAGGGCTGCATAAGCTTTCACCCATGTGGGAGGGCCCGTTCAAGGTCGTCCATGTCTCCAGGCCTGATGTCGCGCGCCTGGAGACTCAGGATGGGGTACCCATCCCGAACGCTTGGAACATCCAGCACCTCCGGAAGTTCTACACCTGAAGAAAGGCCCGGTGCCTGTGAAGCTCGCCGCCCGAAGAAAGGCCCGGTGCCTGTGAAGAAGGCCCAGTGCCTGTGAAGCTCGCTGCCTGTGACACTCTCACGTAATAATGAGTGGGGCTGTACACGCCCCGGAGTCTCAGGAGTGCCGCCCTTGGGCCTCGGGGGCTCCCTCCCACGCCAAGTGGCAGCACTTAGCTCCGCGCTGGTGAGAAGACGTCGAAAACTACACTAGGTGCCGGACGCGGCTTTTCATTTGCTTTCTATAGTTCGCTCGCTCTTCCTTGTTTGAACCTTGATTAAAGTTGCTTCTGGTGTTCTTTGCTGGTTCTGTTCCATCGCCTTCTACCTCCGTTTTCTGTCTTCAGCTCTTTGTCTGACTTGCTCTCTCTCTCGCAAGCCTCGCGAGGGGGCTGCATGGGTGCCCTCGCGAGCCCTTTCTCTTCTGACTTTTGCGAGGCTCTCTCGTTCGAATTCATAGCGGGAGCATCCCTCCCAGTCTGTGCCTGAGGGAGTCCTGTATTAGGGGGTCCTCGGACAGCTGGACTATATGCTTATGCCGAAATATTGGATTATGAAGATACAAGAATGAAGACTTCGTCCCGTGTCCGGGTGGGACTCTCCTTTGTGTGGAAGGCAAACTTGGCGATTCGGATATGTAGATTCACCTCTCTGTAACCAACCTGATGTAACCCTAGCCCCCTTGGGTGTCTATATAAACCGGAGGGTTTAGTCTGTAGGACAACAACAATCGGAATCATAGGCTAGGTTCTAGGGTTTGCCTCTACAATCTCGTGATAGATCAACTCTCGTAATACTCATATCATCAAGAACAATCAATCAGGAAGTAGGGTATTACCTCCATAGAGAGGGCCCGAACCTGGGTAAACATCATGTCCCCCGCTTCCTGTTGCCATTAGCCTTAGACGCGTAGTTCGGGACCCCCTACCCGAGATCCACCGGTTTTGACACCGACATTGGTGCTTTCATTGAGAGTTCCACTATGACGTCAAAAAAAGGGTTGATGGCTCGCCTTGTTATCAAGGACAACATCGCCTCCGGGGGAGCCCCAGCCTTAGGCCAAACCCTCCCACTAGGCGGCTTCGTCATGACCGCCCGTTCGGCTGCCGCGCCGATGATGACTTCTCGGGTCATCGAAAACAGCCTGCACATCAGCTCGGAATACGCCAAGCGGATGTATCCAAGGGAACTTTCGTCCTTGAACGAGCTCCTAGATCGCATCGCCGCTTTGGGAGTCGCTACGGACTATGATCGGATTGGGCTTAAACCCGATCAAAGAGAGATTAACTCTCCGCCAATCACCCATCAAATAGCGGTGGTGGAGGAGCAATGCAGGAACTCTTCCTCTATTTTGAGGATGAACTATGTCCGAATTCCCGAGATCTCTGAGCCGGATACCCGCTCGCGGGAAGACATAACCCAAGCTCTGAATTTAGAATCGGACAGCGGGCCAGAAAAACTGGGTAACATCTCGGAACCCGAACTACCAAGTTAGGAAGTTCCTCAGCCCCTGGGCCTTGGATCGGGTCAGGGTTCGGACTTAAATCCACCCACCCACCTAGATACAAGCGATCTTTCTCACATCAGATAACAATCCCAAGAGACAGTACACCACTTTTGGACTAGATTCCTCCTTGTAATGAGCATGGTTAAGGATTGTCGCGAGGAAGACGCAATCTCATTCTTTTGCAAAAATTGCATGGACAAGGGAATCCTTAACGCCATAAGTCGCCGTGACATATCACACTTCGCTGACTTGGTGGCCATAGTACAGAAGTGCTATGCGATGGAAAGCGCCTAGAAAACCCAGGCAACATTCTGGGATACTCCGGCTCTCACTAAACCCCTCGTCCGAACCAAAAGGGTGCACTCTCGCAAGTCACCCAATCCAATCACAAAGAAACCAAAGCCCACTATAGGGCGTGGAACCGTATTGGAGGGATGGCTCAATAGGCCATGCAAAATTCACACCACACCAGATACCGTACCAACAAACAGCCTTAGAGCATGTTGTATACTTCGGCAGGTGGCCAAGAGTTGCGAGGTTCTCCTCATTAACAATACCACAGAGCATCATCCCGCAGAAAACAACAATACAGTGTTGACAGTCTTCGAGACTTTCGCCTCGAATAACAGGTGCAAGAGAGCACTCCGCGGCCTTGCCAAAGTCTGCCACGTTGCAGCAGTAAACCCCTGGAACGACATGGCTATAACCTTTAATGCCAGTGACGAACCTCAATTCCGAACAGTCCGAGCACCAGCCGCTTTGGTCCTTAGTCCAATTGTGGACGACTTCCGGCTTACTAAAGTGCTCATGGATGGCGGCAGCGGATTAAACCTCATCTACGAGGAAACTCTCAACAAAATGGAAATAGACAAGAGCCGCATTGAGCAAAGCAGCACGGCCTTCCGAGGGACTATCCCTAGTCGGGAGGCACGATGTGCGGGAAAAATCACACTCGATGTAGTATTCGGCACGCCGGAAAATTACAGGTCCGAAGAAATAACATTCCAAGTGTCCCCATTCAGTAGTGGATACCACGCCCTTTTAGGGCGGGACGCATTCACGAGTTTCCAAGCTATACCCCATTATGGGTACATGAAGCTTAAGATGCCCGGGCCCAACGGAGTCATCACTCTAGCGAGTGATCCGGACATAGCACTTCGCGCCAAAAATAAAACCGCCGCCCTGGCCCTTGAGGCATTATCCGAAGCCCTCGCGGCCAAAGAGTTAACTGCATTATGCTCCACAGTGGATAGGGACGATGTGATACTCGATAAGCAATCCAAGTCCACCTCTTTCAAACCAGCGGACGATATAGTCAAATTCCAAGTCCACCCAACGGACTCTACAAAAACAACATCCATTGGGGCACAGCTGAACCCCACAATCGATGCCGCACTGCGGGCGTTCTTACGCGAGAATTGGGACATCTTTGCCTAGCACCCTTCAGATATGCCAGGGATGCCACGCAGGCTGGCCGAGCATAGTCTCAACATATTGAAGGGATACAAGCCGGTCAAGCAGACACTACGACGCTTTTCAGAGCCTAAACGACAAGCTATGGGAGAGGACCTAGACAAGTTATTTGAGGCCGGATTCATCAGAGAAATAAAACACCCGGTCTGGCTAGCAAACCTGGTGATGGTACCAAAGAAGGATAAGTCCTAGCGGCTACGTGTCGATTTCAAGGACCTCAATAAGGCTTGCCCCAAGGATCCCTTCCCCCTCCCCCGCATCGATCAAATCATCGATGCTACCGCAGGACACGACTCATTGTGCTTCCTTGACACATACTACGGATACCATAAAATCAAGATGGCGTAGTCTGATCAAGCCGCGACGACATTTATCACCCCATACGGCCCTTTCTGGTTCAACACCATGCCTTTCGGGCTCAAAAACGCCGGTGCAACCTACCAACGCATGACTCAGACATGCCTGGAAAAACAAATCGGCAAAACAGTTGAGGCATACATGGACAACGTGGTCATCAAGACCAGACACGTCGAATCTTTAATAAACGACCTGAGGCTCACGTTCGACAACCTCCAAACATACGACATCAAGCTCAATCCGGAAAAATGTGTTTTCGGTGTTCCTGCCGGAAAGCTGCTGGGCTTCATCGTTTCCAATAGAGGAATTGAAGCAAACCCGGCTAAAATCTGAGCTTTGTCATAGTTGGCTACCCCAACAGTCCTCAAGCAAATCCAGAAATTAACTGGATGCGTGGCTGCCTTAAGCCGCTTTATCTCCCGATTAGGAGAAAATGCACTACCTCTTTATCACCTTCTTCGATGCACCGAACACTTCGAGTGGATGGATGCAGCAACGACCGGACTGGAAGAAATAAAGGCCCTCCTGGCCAGCAACCCAATCCTGGCCACACCAAACATGGGCGAACCCATGTTGTTATATATAGCTGCAACACACCAAGTTGTAAGCGCAGTGCTCGTCGTCGAACGAGAGGAGGACGGACATAAGTTCCCGCTTCAAAAGCCGATATACTACATATCCACTGTCCTGACACCATGCAAGTCACGGTACCCACATTATCAAAAGATAGCATACGCGGTCTTCATGGCATCCCGAAAACTATGACACTACTTTCAAGAGCGTTCAATCACGGTGGCCTCCGAAGTACCACTCAATGATATAATAAATAATCGTGATGCCACGGGCCGGATTGCTAAGTGGGCCATCGAGCTCCTCCCGTTCGACATCACGTATAAACCACGGTGAGCCATTAAATCGCAAGTACTAGTTGACTCCGTCGTCGAATGGACTGAAGCCGAACTCCCTAAAGAGTACGGCGCATACTCCAATTGGATCATGAACTTTGACGGCTCTAAAATGCTGGCTGGTCTAGGAGCGGGTGTTGTTTTGACATCCCCACCGGAGATACAGTCCAATATGTACTCCAAATACTATACACAGACTCCAAAAACGCAACCGAATACGAGGCTCTATTGCATGGTCTTCGGATGGCCGTCTCCATGGGCATCCAATGCCTAGAAGTGCGAGGGGATTCGAACCTTGCTATATCTCAAATAAATGGAGACTTCAACGCCAAGGATCCGAAAATGGCGGCTTATCGTAATGTCGTCCTCAAAATGTCAGCTCGATTCGAGGGGCTTGAATTTCATCATGTGGTTCGAGAAAACAATCAAGCGGCGGATATCCTTGCCCACATCGGTGCTAAGCGCGACCCCATCCCACCTAACATCTTCTTGGAAAGGTTATTCAAGCCATCCGTGGTGTGGCAAGGGGAGACCAGCAATACTAGTCCGAATCTGACCACAAACCCCGATCCCGAACATGCTGACATAATCGGAGGCTCTGCCACCGAAATAACACCTTCGACCCATCTAATCATGGCTGTCATCGCCCCATGGACCGAACCCTTCTTAGCCTACCTAAATAGGCAAGAACTCCCTGAAGACCAAAATGAGGCACGTTGCATTGTGCGGTGCTCTAAAGCCTACAAAGTCCACGAGGGAGAGCTTTATAAGAAAAGCGCTACCGGAGTACTTCAAAGATGTATCTCCGAAGAGGAAGGGCGGCAGCTCTTGGCCGAAATTCACGCTGGACTCGGCGGCCACCACGCCGCAGCTCGGGACCTTGTAAGCAAGGCCTTCCGAACAGGTTTCTACTGGCCGACAGCCCTAGCATACGCACAGGACCTCGTCCAACATTGCGTCGGTTGCCAGCTCTTCGCCAACCAAAGCCATATGCCGCCCACCGCTCTCCAAACAATCCCCATAACTTGGCCCTTTGTGGTCTGGGGTCTCGATATGGTCGGACCCCTTAAAGGAGGAAGCCATAAGAAGAAATACCTGTTGGTCATGGTGGATAAATTCACCAAATGGATAGAGGCCAAGCCGGTTAAAACGGCCGAATCCGGACCAGTGATAGACTTCATATCAGGGGTCGTGCACCGCTATGGTGTCCCCCACAACATCATCACCGATAATGGCTCCAATTTCACAGCCGATGAGGTGAAAACTTGGTGCGGCAATATGGGCATTAAGCTCGATTACACCTCAGTCTATCACCCCCAAACAAACGGGCAAGTCGAACGAGCAAACGGTCTTATTATGAGCGGCATCAAACCCAGACTAGTGCAATCTCTGAAGGAATCAGACACGCACTGGGTCGAGGAGCTTGACTCTGTACTATGGGGGCTGTGGACCATGCCAAATCGCACTACCGGATACACACTCTTCATGGTGTACGGTGCAGAGGCGGTATTGCCCTGCGATATTATTCATGACTCACCTCGAGTGTGCATGCATGAAGAGAGAGAAGCTGAGCTTGATCGGCAGGACAGTTTAGATGCCCTGGAGGAGGAGCGCGACGTCACAAAAGCCCATTCCGCATTCTATCAGCAACAGGCTCGCAGGTATCAAAGCAGAGAAGTACGGGCCAAAACTTATAACATTGACGAACTCATTCTACGCCTACCAAAGAAGAAAAAGGACAAGCTCAAGCCCAAGTGGGAGGGTCACTTCATCATTGATAAATTTCTCACCGGAGGAGCATACCGCCTGCGTGATGCATCAGATAATCGACTCGAGCCGAACCCATGGAATGCGGCCAGACTCCAAAGATTCTACGCCTAGCGCCGAACTCTTTGTTCGTCTCCTTCCCTTCGCCCTTTTTTACTTTTCAGTTATATCCTCTCTCTTTCTTTTTATGGCTCTAAGTATTTAAGTGTGACTCGACTACACACTCTTGACGCGCTAATCCTCAAATATACCTGGGGGATTCTTATACAGAAGCTTAATATAATTATCTTCCGGGCATCACGCCCACTGCATATGTGTCCCTTTCCCATATGTACCTTTTCTTCACCATTATATGCATTGATATGACTTAAGTTTTGGCCAAGCTGGGTTGCCTGGCTCCTGTGTTTATGCCCTACATTCCCGTTAGTTCGGCTAGGGCATAAGGGGAGCACCTCTGCGATTGTTACTGCCGGGTACTCCGGACATGTACCTCAGACTGGGTGAAGCCGAAAGCTAGCGTTCTTAAGGGAATATTCGGTCGGTGAACTAAAAGATGTTTTTACCTATTACAATACAAACCCCTAGATATTGCATATACTGCGGTTTTTTGCTCGCAATTCGGACATGCACATTAATGCATGCGTACCCAGGGAAATGAACCTTTAACGGAACTATTCTCTCTGGAAGATGTTTCTTACTATCCATGTAATATAACATAGCTAGTTGGGTACTTGTCTGTTCAAGCAATTATGACCCCTACACCGGGTTTCCACGCGTACCCCGGTTTATATAACTGTGTGGGTATTCGGAAACACTCTGGACTGTCGGGTCCGGAGGCTGAAGCGAAAAGGTCCGCCATGACAAATGATTTACAATCCGGCTAGGGACAAATATGTCAATTGAAGTACATAGTCACTTAGACTCACATACTTCTTCTTCTATGCCATCCAACAGGCTGTCTAGCCTACAATCCTGTTGGGAACACTTTGCGGCTAATCTTACCTGGTCATATACCAGACTAACAGGAATCTCCTTCCCATCTGACCCTACAGGTCCAACCCGGGCCATGTGATTTGGGTCGAGCTTGGTATACCGTGTTTTTACCATGGCCCAAGCTTCCCTCGCACCTTGTCGATAGGCAGATATCTTCCATAGTCGAAAATGCCACCGCGCTCCCTTGAGCAGCTGTACAAGCTCCCCCGTGCTTCGAGACAGGGAGGCGGATGGCCACAAGGCCTTGGCGACACCCTGCATCACCTGCCGAACTTGTTCGTGCAGTTGCGAAAGCTCTTGCAGAAGATCGCCTGAGGATCCGGGCATCTCCTCTTTGGGACGACCAGTCAGCATACCTACAGACATAACTCTGTTAGCCCGTTTCTTCGCCGAACTATATAAAGGTTCATTTGAGCACATACTAAAGATGTCGCACTGAAGCCTTCTATTCTCCTTCACGGAGTCAGCTAGCTGGGCCCGAGCATCTTTCAATTCTATGATCAGCCGGGTATTGGCATCCTGGAGATCGTTTTTCTCCCGCTTGACCCGTGTAAGTACATGCTCACAAGCCTCTAGTTGTCATTGAGCTCTTTGTTCATCCTCTTGTAGGATGTCCAGATTCACTCTGGGATTGTCTGCGGAATCTATTGTTAGATCTGCAACATGCCGAACACCAAATGGAACACGTAATTACGTTTTTTCTCGATAGAGAAAAATATTACCAGATGAGGCCTTCTTGGATTCCTCCATTTCGGCAACCGCGGCCCTTAGCTGGGCTCGACACTCCTCCAGCACTTGAGACAAATGGGTATTCTTCTCTGTAAGAACCTATTCATACAACGATCCTTAAATCAGTTGTGCCAATTGTTTCAAGTCTCAGGGGCTACTGATATACATAATTATCAGATTTTGCTTACCCGTATATCTTTTAAATACTGGTTTGTGTCTCTAACAAGCCCATCTTGAGCAGCTCGGATGTACGCGTCTCCCGAATTGAAGGCATTGAAAGCCTCTTCGGAAAAACTAGGGTCGCGGAGTGCGGCCCGTCAACGCCGATGGTTCATAGCGCTCTCCACCTCGGAATTTGTAGAGGATATTCTATCTGAATCCTCTTTAGGAGGATCATCCAGTGTCGTCCCCACGTTAGCCTCCACCCTCGAGGCCGGTTTCGAAATCCAGCTAGTAGAGGCGTGACGGGCAGGATCCCTGGATATAGTCCGGCGGATGTTCTTTCTGCCATGACACAGCGGACATTGTTATATTTCAAGATGACAATCATGGAGCATGTTTTAAACCATACCTCTTCGATCGCAGCTCAACCATGTCTCTGCTCGCTTTCCTTTTTGGAAGCCTACCCGGCTTGGGCGCCCCTTGTTGGTGAGTCGCCACGGGTTCGGCATGGCACGCCGGTGGCCTTCCCTTCATAGCATAATATATGTGCAGTGGGTGAGGTGGAAAGAGTGAATCCTTTTCGGAAGATAAGTCTCCTGTTTACTTACACGTGATGCTGGGAGGAGGCTGGGATAGTCGGCAATGATGGCCACCAAGGTGCCGTCATAGCTCGCCTGGTAAAATACCCTGCCATCAAGCTCCACAAATATGTCCGGATCCTCTTCGAGTCCGGGGTCGAGGGCCCGGTTGTGGTCCTCTGGCTATGGACCTCCCTCATAGCTTTCCGAGTTTCCTATTATGGACTAGCGAGGTAAATATTCGTGATGAAAGACTACGGAGATGAATAAAGTCGAGTAAAAGATAGCAACTCACCCAGCTAGGGGGGTTGTACATGGAAAAACCATCCCGTGGCTTGATGCGGATGAACTCCTCTTCCTCTCCTTTGTATAAATCGGACAGTATTTTCGCCAGAGCGGTGGCGGAGTCCGGACCTTTCCGACTGTAGCGGGTGGCATCGTATTCTCCGTCGAAGTGCCACATGGGACGCCCCCGATACTGGAGTGGTTGCACCCCCCGCATTATGCATATTGACATAACCTCGATTATTGTCAATCCAGATTTGGCAAGCGTTTTTATCCTGCCCATCAATTGAAGGACCTCTCTACTATCTTCCTCCTTGGGGCTCTGAGGACGCCAGCTACGTCGTTTCTTCAACGGGACATTTGTGAACTCAGGAAGACCCATTCGGATAGGGTCAGGAAGGGAGACGTCCTCTATATAAAACCACTCGGAAGACCAATCTTCAGATGTCTTCTTTGGAGTGCCGGACAGGTATCCGGTCTCGGCGATGCGCCATATTTCGGCTCCGCCCACTTGGAATATTGGTCCCTCTTGATTGCGAGGGACGAGGCAGAACAACCTCTTCCATAGCTCGAAATGAGATTCGCAACCCAGAAATAACTCGTGAAGAGCGACATAACCTGTGATGTCTAGGACGGAGGCAGGGGTGAAATTATGCAGCTGGAGGCCATAGTACTCCAGGAGCCCGCGGAGGAACGGATGGATTGGAAATCCGATGCAGTATGACCTTGAGAAGAGGTGTCTAGAGGGGGGGGGGGGGTGATTAGACACTAAGTACCAAAGTTGCAGTTTTTAAGATTCTTTAAGTTTAAGTGGAGTTTAGGCGCAGTTTAACATTCACAATACATATCAAGCAAGCATGCAAAGAGTATATGAGCAGTTGAAAGTAAAGCATGCAATTCGCAAGAAAGTAAAGGGAAGGGTTTGGAGGATTCAAACGCAATTGGAGACACGGATGTTTTTGGCGTGGTTCCGATAGGTGGTGCTATCGTACATCCACGTTGATGGAGACTTCAACCCACGAAGGGTAACAATTGCGCGAGTCCACGGAGGGCTCCACCCACGAAGGGTCCACGAAGAAGCAACCTTGTCTATCCCACCATGGCCGTCGCCCACGAAGGACTTGCCTCACTAGCGGTAGATCTTCACGAAGTAGGCGATCTCCTTGCCCTTACAAACTCCTTGGTTCAACTCCACAATCTTGTCGGAGGCTCCCATGTGACACCTAGCCAATCTAGGAGACACCACTCTCCAAGAAGTAACAAATGGTGCGTTGATGATGAACTCCTTGCTCTTGTGCTTCAAATGATAGTCTCCCCAACACTCAACTCTCTCTCATAGGTTTTGGATCTGGTAGAAAGAAGATTTGAGTGGAAAGCAACTTGGGGAAGGCTAGAGATCAAGATTCATATGGTAGGAATGGAATATCTTGGCCTCAACACATGAGTAGGTAGTTCTCTCTCAGAAAATGTATGCTGGAAGTGTAGGTTCAGTCTGATGGCTCTCTCCACGAATGAAGAGAAGGTGGAGGGGTATATCTAGCCCCCACACAAAATCTAACCGTTACACACAATCTACCAAACTCGGTGGGACCAAATCGTTAAACTCGGTCAGACCGATTTAGCAAATAATGTGACCGTTAGGATTTTCGGTGGGACCGAAATGCACTTTGGTGGAACCGATTCGTTTAGGGTTAGGGCATAACGTAATCTCGGTAAGACCGATTACACAAACTCGGTGAGACCGATTTTGGTAATAAGCTTTCCAGAGAGTTAGTCAGGCAAACTCGGTTTGACCGATTACACAAACTCGATGGGACCGATTTTGGTAATAAGTTAACCAGAGAGTTTGCATTGTAATCTCGGTAGTACCGATTTCTCAAACTCGGTGAGACCGATTTTGACAATGGACATACACAGAGAGATTACAATCCCATCTCGGTGAGACCGAGATCCCTATCGGTAAGACCGATTTGCTTAGGGTTTGTGGCAGTGGCTATGACCTTTGGAATCGGTGGCGCTGGATAGGAAGAATTGGTGTGACCGATTTTGGCTTTGGAATCGGTGGCGCTGGATAGGAAGAATCGGTGGCGCTTGATAGTATTGGCTTTTCCTATAGACTCAATGTGATCTTGGACCACTAAAATATAAAATGAAGAGTCTTGAGCTTGAAGCTTGAGCCAATCCTTTGTCCTTAGCATCTTGAAGGAGTTCCCATACCCTTTAGTCCATGCCACTCCATTGTTGAACTTATCTGAAACATGCTAGATAAAAGTGTTAGTCCAACAAGAGATATGTTGACATTAATTACCAAAACCACCTAGGGAGCACTTGTGCTTTCAGATGCCCCTCAGCAAGTAAGGGACAAGGCACACTCGCTCCCCCTGGATGGGTTAGGAAAACTCTCTACTTGCTCCTTGCCTTCAAAGGTGGCTAATCCGGCTCGAACGGGGACAAGAAATGCAGGTGGGAGAAACCCTTGGGTTTGCAACTTCACCAATTGGCCGTGGGATACGGTACACTTCTCCCAATCATCTGGCTTGGCGCTATGGGGGCGAGAGGAAGAGCTGTGGTGGCCGGCCATGACGGGATGGTTTTTCGGGCACGCTCTGATGAATCCTCGCTTGGGGAAGATGGTGTGATTTGGATCTGAGGATCCCCGTCTCTTTAATAGACGATTTATTTACATGGTCAGGGTGGCAAGTGTAAAAATGCCCCGGCTTCTCGCATTCGCTCGACACATGGAGGCTGGCACTATTAAGGTACAGAAGCCGATGAGTGCAACATTAAATGGGGAGCCGGACACTGCTTGCTACAACAGGTACTCTGGAGAATTCGGAGAAGGAACCCGCCTTGCAATGCCAAAGACGATCTGCGCGCCGGACTCATCGTCATTGAAGCCTGGTTCGGGGGCTACTGAGGGAGTCCTGGATTAGGGGGTCCTCTGATAGCTGGACTATATGCTGATGTCGGACTGTTGGACTATGAAGATACAAGATTGAAGACTTCGTCCCGTGTCCGGGTGGGACTCTCCTTCGCGTGGAAGGCATGCTTGGCGATTCGGATATGTAGATTCCCCTCTCTGTAATCGACTTGATGTAACCCTAGCCCCCTCCGGTGTCTATATAAACCGGAGGGTTTAGTCTGTAGGACAACAACAATCAGAATCATAGGCTAGCTTCTAGGGTTAGCCTCTACGATCTCGTGGTAGATCAACTCTTGTAATACTCATATCATCAAGATCAATCAAGCAGGAAGTAGAGTATTACCTCCATAGAGAGGGCCCGAACTTGGGTAAACATCATGTCCCCCACCTCCTGTTACCATTAGCCTTAGACGCACAGTTCAGGACCCCCTACCCAAGATCCGCCGGTTTTGACACCGACAGTGCCCCTCGAGTACCGCGACACGAAGCGTCGGGCCGCGGCCGGCAGTCCTTGCGACCAAGGTTCAGAAAATGATAGCCTCTCAACGAGTTTTTTGCAGGTCCTAAGGCGCCCGGCAAGGCCTGATGCGGGCACCTCGCATGGCAGAAATGACTTCAAACATGCCAAGCTAAGTTGTTCCTACACGCACCACAACGATGCCATGACATAGCACAGGAACGATAAATGCAACAAGTTAACTAGGAAATCATAGTTTATTGCACGCCCCCACGGGGCCCCATACTTATCTCTCTCAATGCAGGAAGGGAGGAAAACAAAACAAAAGCAGCGCGCGCCTTGCAGCAGTTCGCGAGGAGGGATCTATGTCGACCTCTTGAGCTCAGCCAGACCCCACCTCGCGCTTCACCAAAGCGCGGCGACGGGACGCCCTGCTGCCGTCCTCGAGGCAGACACGGCGGCATGGCAGTTGATTGTAGCCGCCACTGGAGGAGCTGTTTCCGGAGGAGGAGCCGCCGTAGCTTGACGAGCCGCGGTCGCCGCCGGGAGCGGGTTCGTCTTCACCCTCGTCACGATCGTCGCCAAGTCCGAGCACCTTGTCGCCGTCGTTGTCTGCTACGTCTTGATCTTCCGTTGGTTTTCCTTGAAGAGGAAAGGGTGATGCAGCAATAGTAGCGTAAGTATTTCCCTCAGTTTTTGAGAACCAAGGTATCAATCCAGTAGGAGGCTCCTCACAAGTCCCACGCACCTACACAAACAAACAAGAACTCGCAACCAACGCAATAAAGAGGTTGTCAATCCCTTCAAGGTCACTTGCGAAAGTGAGATCTAATAGAGATAATATGATAAGATAAATATTTTTTTGGTATTTTATGATATATTGGAAAAGTAAAGATGCGAATAAAAGTAGATTGAAAGCTTATATGATAAGAGATAGACCTGGGGTCCATAGGTTTCACTAGGGGCTTCTCTCAAGATAGCATAAGTATTTGTAGCAACCAGACCTCAAATAGTCTGATCTCTGTGCATCAGTGTCATCCCTGGATCGGTAATGCTGACACGCATCGTACTTGAAGGATTTATAACAGAGTAGCAATCACACACTTATTACATCGAATGTCTCAAAAGAGAACTTATTGCAATAAATATGGCTTAAGGCCATCTAATAACGATAACGGCGGAAGGCTTGGAAGATAAGCAAGTCCATCAACTCCAACGGCGTCACTGAGTATAAGATCACGACCTAAGGCACCTTACTCATCGTCTGAAAAGTCTGCAACATGAACGTTGCAGCCCGAAATGGGTCAACACATGGAATATGCTGGCAATGTAACACATAGAGAGTAATGAAAGAATAATGCTATACTACATGCATATATGGCTGGTGGAAAGCTCTATGGTTAAAGTTTTGCATAAAGCCAAATTTTCCCTACTACAAAAGAATAAAATTTTATTTAACTATCATGGTGGTTGTTAAACATTGCGAAGGTCACTCCTACTCAATCCCAATTAAGCATCGTCATTAACCCAACAAAATTTAATTGAAGAAACATGATGAGATTGATACGTCTCCGTTGTATCTACTTTTCCAAACACATTTGCCCTTGTTTTGGACTCTAAATTGTATGATTTGAATGGAACTAACCCGGACTGACACTGTTTTCAGCAGAATTGCCATGATGTTGTTTTATGTGCAGAAAATAAAAGTTCTCGGAATGACCTGAAACTCCACGGAAAATCTTAGAATAAATAATAAAAAATCCTCGCCAAAGATGAAGACCAGGGGGCCCACACCCTGTCCATGAGGGTGGGGGGCGCCCCCCCTCCTGGGTGCCCCCCCTACCTCGTGGGCCCCCTAGAGACCCTCCGACGCCAACTCCAACTCTATATATTGGCTTTCGGGGAGAAAAAAATCAGAGAGAAGAAATCATCGCATTTTACGACACGGAGCCGCCGCCAAGCCCTAATCTCTCTCGGGAGGGCTGATCTGGAGTCCTTTCGGGGTTCCGGAGAGGGGGATTCGTCGCCGTCGTCATCATCAACCATCCTCCATCGCCAATTTCATGATACTCACCGCCGTGCGTGAGTAATTCCATCGTAGGCTTGCTGGACGGTGATGGGTTGGATGAGATTTATCATGTAATCGAGTTAGCTTTGTTAGAGTTTTATCCCTAGTATCCACTATGTTCTGAGATTGATGTTGCTATGACTTTGCTATGCTTAATGCTTGTCACTAGGGCCCGAGTACCATGATTTCAGATTTGAACCTATTATGTTTTCATGAATATATGTGTGTTCTTGATCCTATCTTGCAAGTCTATAGTCACCTACTATGTGTTATGATCCGGCAACCCCGAAGTGACAATAATCGGGACCACTCCCGGTGATGACCATAGTTTGAGGAGTTCATGCATTCACTATGTGCTAATGCTTTGTTCCGGTTCTCTATTTAAAGGAGGCCTTAATATCCCTTAGTTTCTGCTAGGACCCCGCTGCCACGGGAGGGTAGGACAAAAGATGTCATGCAAGTTCTTTTCCATAAGCACGTATGACTATATTCGGAATACATGCCTACATTACATTGATGAATTGGAGCTAGTTCTGTGTCACCCTATGTTATGACTTTTACATGACGAACCGCATCCGGCATAATATCCATCACTAATCCGGTGCCTAAGAGTTTTCCATATACTGGTTCTCGCTTATTTACTTTTCCATTGCTACTGCTACCATCACTACAAAATACCAAAAACATTACTTTTGCTGTCTTTACTTTTGTTACTGTTACCACCACTATCATATTACTTTGCTACTAAACATTTTGCTGCAGATACTAAGTTTCCAGGTGTGGTCGAATTGACAACTCAGCTGCTAATACTTGAGAATATTCTTTGGTTCCCCTTGTGTCGAATCAATAAATTTGGGTTGAATACTCTACCCTCGAAAACTGTTGCGATCCCCTATACTTGTGGGTTATCAAGACCTTTTTCTGGTGCCATTGCCGTGGAAGCATAGCTCTATTCTTTGAGTCACTTGGGATTTATATCTGCTGGACACTATGAAGAACTTGAAAGATGCTAAGACAACAATTTATCCCTCAACTACGAGGGGAGGTAAGGAACTGCCATCTAGCTCTGCACTTGATTCACCTTCTGTTATGAGTAAGCTAGCGACACCTAAACCTGCTTCTGCTATTCGTTCCGATATGTCGCATGTTATTGATGATGCTACTTCTGCTATGCATGATACTTATGATGAAACTACTTCTATGCTTGATACTACTGTGCCCCTTGGTGAATTTCTTGATGAACAAATTTCTAGGTCTAGAGAGAGAGAAATTATTGAAACTGATAATATTGATGAAAGTGATGATGAAGATATGCCTGCTATTCCTGAGGTTTTTTTTGATGCGGAATCTTCTGTAGCTATTTTTGCCTGCCAGGATAGATACGAACTTAAGAGGCTGCTAGTTAAATGGAGTAAAGAATCTCTTAGAGATAGAATGAAACCCGATCCTGCTTTTGCTACTTCACTTATATGTGTTCCCGATAAGGATTATTATGAATTTTCTGTTGATCCAGATATAATTACTTTGGTTGAATCTGATCCTTTCTATGGCTATGAATCTGAAACTGTTGTGGCACATCTTACTAAGTTAAATGATATAGCTGCCCTATTTACTAATGATGAGAGATCACGCTACCTTTATATACTCAAAATATTTCCGTTCTCATTAAAGGGTGATGATAAGGTATGGTTTAATTCTCTTGATCTTGGTTGTGTGCGTAGTCCCCAGGATATGATTTATTACTTCTCTGCTAAATATTTCTCTGCTCATAAGAAACAAGCTGCTTTGAGGGAAATATACAACTTCGTGCAAATTAAAGAAGAGAGTCTCCCACAAGCTTGGGGGAGGCTTCTCAAGTTACTTAATGCTTTGCCTGATCATCCTCTTAAGAAACCTGAAATACTTGATATCTTTTATAATGGACTAACCGATGCTTCCAGAGATTACCTGGATAGTTGTGCTGGTTCTCTTTTCAGGGAAAGAACACCGGATGAAGCTGAAATTCTATTGAACAATATGTTGACAAATGAAAATAATTGGGCACCTCCTGAGCCAACTCCCGAGCCAGCTCCTGAGCCAATTACTGAGCCTATTCCTAAACCAACTCTTAAGAAGAGAGGTGTTCTATTTCTCAGTCCCGAAGATATGCAAGAGGCAAAGAAATCTATGATAGAAAAAGGTATTAAAGCTGAAGATGTTAAGAATTTACCTCTTATTGAAGAAATACACGGTCTTAATTTACCGCCTGTTGAAGAAGTATATGATCTCAATTCCTTAATCACTGAAGAACCTCCTGATCCCGATATCCCGACACAGGTAGTAAATGTAAATTCTCTCTATAGATATGATAAAGCTGAAGTCCCTCCTACTAAAATTGCTAGTCAGTGCTTGGATGAGTTTGATGACTTTATGTTTAAGCAAAATGACTTTAATGCTAATTTTGGTAGACAATTAAAACAGAATACCATTATGGTTAAACGCTTGGGTGATTTTATGGCTAATATTAGAGGTGAACTTAAACTTGTTAGCAAACATGCTTCTATGGTTACCACTCAAGTAGAACAAGTACTTAAAGCTCAGAAAGAAGTGCTTAATGAAATGAATAGTAAGAAAAATGATTATGTTGTTAGAGTGGCTACTAGAACTGGTAGAATGACTCAGGAACCTTTGTATCCTGAAGGCCACCCTAAGAGAATCGAGCAAGATTCTCAGAGAAATAATATTGATGTACCTAGTTCTTCTAAAAGGAAGAAAAAGAAAAATGATAGGACTTTGCAAACTTATAGTGAACCTATTGCTGAACCACCTGAGAATCCAAATGATATCTCTATGTCCGATCTTTGAAACACAATCTGTAATGAACATGAACCTAGTGAAAATGTTAATGATGATGTTCATGATGATGCTCAACCTAGTAATGATAATGATGTAGAAGTTGAACCTGCTGTTGGTCTTGATAACCCACAATCAAAGAATCAACGTTATGATAAAAGAGACTTCATTGCTAGGAAACATGGTAAAGAAAGGGAACCATGGGTTCAGAAACCCATGCCTTTTCCTCCGAAACCATCCAAGAAAAAGGATGATGAGGATTTTGAGCGCTTTGCTGAAATGATTAGACCCATCTTTTTGCGTATGCGATTGACTGATGTGCTCAAAACAAGTCCTTATGCTAAGTATATGAAGGATATCATTACTAATAAAAGAAAGATACCGGAAGCTGAAACTTCCACCATGCTTGCTAATTATACTTTTAAGGGTGGAATACCAAAGAAACTTGGAGATCGAGGAGTACCTATGATACCATGCTCCATTAAGAGAAATTATGTTAAAACTGCTTTATGTGATCTTGGAGCCGGTGTTAGTGTTATGCCTCTCTCTTTATATCGTAGACTTGTCTTGAATAAGTTGACACCTACTGAAATATCTTTGCAAATGGCTGATAAATCAACTGCTATACCCGTCGGTATTTGTGAGGATGTGCCTGTTGTGGTTGCAAACGTTACTATTTTAACGGACTTTGTTATTCTTGATATTCCCGAGGATGATAGTATGTCTATTATTCTTGGAAGACCTTTTCTTAATACTGCAGGGGCTGTTATTGATTGCAACAAAGGCAATATCACTTTTCATGTTAATGGTAACAAGCATACGGTACATTTTCCAAGAAAACAACCTCAAGTTTATAGTATCAATTCTATTGGAAAAATTCCATCGATTATATTTGGAGGTTTTGAATTTCCTCTCCCTACTGTCAAGAAGAAATATGGTATACTTATTATTGGGGATGTCCATATCCCCATTGAGGTAACATAGTGTTATCAAATTTCTCTGGTTCCATGTTAATCGGAATGAGTTTGTTAACAAGACATGATCAACCTTGTTAGTGGATTCTTTTTGATGAGCATGAGATGGATGGAACTAGAGGCACAATCTTCTGTACCCTCCTTATATTTTCTGTTATTTAGTAGAAATAAAGTAAAATAGTATTTTTCTGTCTGTCTCCTGACTTATCCATGCAATATAAAAATATCCCGAAAATAAAGTCCTCAGAATGCCATGCCAATTTAATATGATTTTTTCGGGAATATTTGAGGATTTACTGTGCAAAAATTACCGCGGGGGAGCTGCCACCTGGCCACGAGGGTGGAGGGCGCGCCCTACCCCCTGGGCGTGCCCCCTGCCTCGTGGGCCCACGGTGGCCCTCCTCCACTTATCCCTACACCCATCTTCTTCCTCTGCCCCACACAAACACGAAAAACCAACTCAAGCACGAGTGTTCCAGCCCCTGTTGCTGTGATTTTTGATCTCCTTGCTCAAAGCACCTCTCGCAAAACTGCTTGGGGAGATTGTTCCTTGGCATGTGACTCCTCCATTGGTCCAATTAGTTTATGTTCTAGTGCTTTATTCTTTGCAAATTTGTGCTGCATAGGTGACCATGTTCTTGAGCTTGCATGTCAAATTTTTGTGGTTCCAAGTAGTTCTAATGCTTGATATAGGCTCTAGGCACTTGTAGGAGTAGTTGCTATCGATTTTATTGAAGTTGACTCACTTTTGTTTGAAGTTACTAAAAATTTCAGATTGTTTCAAAAATAATGAAGAGACTTTTGAGGGGCTCGCCGAGCCGAAGCTCGAAGGAAAAACAAAAGGAAGAAGAGCAGAAGCCCAAATTTAATTTGCCTTGCACCACAGAGGTCCGGCCGTGTGAATGCCTTCCGATGACTTCTTGAGGAGAGCCGGGATTTATGAGGATTTCTATTTATTGATTGAGAATGCTGGCCTCACCGACTTCCTTCGCGACCAACGTCATAAGTATCTCTTACTCACAAATACTTTTGTGCAAAACTTCTACTTTTTCCCTAAGAAATCACCTCCATCAGTAGAGTTTCATTTATATGACGTTGTTAAGGAGATGCCACTAGCTGAATTTTGTGAGGTTTGCAAAATACCCTTTGAGGGCACCTTGGATGAACCACACCGTAATGAAGTAGAAGCTTTTATTAACACTATCACTGTGGGAGAAACCAGGAAGGTTTCTAATGCAAGGATTACTAGCATACATTTTCCTATTTTATGCTACTTTGCCTTATTTGCTAGTCGTTGCTTGATTGGACACGGAAACTGTGGAAACCTTAGTGTTCCTGATATTATTATTTTGTTCCATGGTTTATACCGCAATAACTCTGTTAGTATGGGTGGAATTGTTGCTAGACAGTTAAGTATGAACCGTACTAAGGGCCCCATCTTTGGAGGCATTTATGCTTCACGCCTAGCTGAATATTTTGAAATACCTATTAGGCATGAGGAGAAAGAAGAAACATCGTTGCCCCGTGCTTATTTAGATTATAACAGTATGCTAGCGCGTGACTTTCTTGTTAAGAGTCGTGAAGGGGAGCTCAAATATAAATTATACTTTGATAAACATCACCCTGAGACTATTACTTTGCCTGCTCCCTCTTTGTTTAACTTATCTGCAGGTCCTCACATAGTTCCGTGGGCGGCCATTCAAGCCTATCGGAATCCTGCACCAGCCCCGGAACCGGAGCCACAAGATGAGCCTCCACAACAGTCTGTTTATTCTTGGGATCTAGAGGTGGTTGCCAGCCAGTGGCAGTTAGAGTCCTCTTCATCGCAGTATGACCCCAGCTACACCTAC
Organism: Aegilops speltoides; assembly: GCA_021437245.1. Lineage (NCBI taxonomy): Eukaryota > Viridiplantae > Streptophyta > Magnoliopsida > Poales > Poaceae > Aegilops > Aegilops speltoides. Next base: position 324,751,344 of record CM038141.1, read on the forward strand.
GGGTATCCGCCAGGCTATCCCTGGCAATAGACCAACTTAGGCCAAAAGCCTAAGCTTGGGGGAGTACGTATTTCCCACCGACATTACATTCATGTTCACACACACTCATTGCTAGATGTCGGTGCTCATACTCTTTCACTGTAATATCCATGCTAGTTTATTTCCTTTTTCCTGCTTTCTTCTTGTGTGTTTAATAAACCTTAAAAAATAGTAGTAGTTTATTTCCTTGCTGTAGTAATTAAAAAGAAAACCCAAAAATATTTCCCGTTCTTCTTTTGCTTGTTGGGAGCTTTCCCGTGTAAATAGTTTTTATTTCTTTTCTTTTCTTTGGGGTCGGTAGGAGAAGACCATGATTAAATTGTTAAAGTGGCTCTTATATGCATCATTGTTGATTTAACCAAGAGCCCATATTGCCATGTCTTCTCCTGTTTATTGAATGCTCGCAGATTCCAGCTTAGTCCAATGCACGTGCACTCTTATTATTATTCACACCGTTCGGTCGTGCAAGTGAAAGGCAATTATGATGATATATGATGGACTGACTGAGATGGGAAACGCTGGTATGAACTCGACCTCTTTTGTTTTTGTAAATATGATGAGTTCATCATTCTTGATTCAACTTATTATGAATAAACATGTTTGCAATGACAATTAGAGATCATAGTTGCTCATGCCATGCTTGATTAGCTATGAGTTATAATGGTTTACCTTGCATGCCAACATGCTATTAAAATGGTTGTGATGTGGTATGATGGGGTGGTATCCTCCTTTGAATGATTTAAGTGACTTGACTTGGCACATTTTCACGCATGTAGTTGAAACAAATCAACATAGCCTTCACGATATTTATGTTCATGGTGGATTATATCCTACTCATGCTTGTATTCAATGTTTATTAATTTTAATGCATGTTCATGACTGTTGTCGCTCTCTAGTTGGTCGCTTCCGAGTCTTTTGCTAGCCTTCACTTGTACTAAGCGGAATCTTGCTTGTGCATCCAATCCTTAAACCCCAAAGTTATTCCATATGAGTCCACTATACCTTCCTATATGCGGTATATACCTGCCGTTCCAAGTAAATTTGTATGTGCCAAACTCTAAACCTTCAAATAAACATGCTGTTTTGCATGCTCGAGTAGCTCATAATATCAACTAGAGCTGCCCTTATCTTCCATGTTAGGTGGGTTATTCTCAAGAGGAGTGGATTCCGCTCCTCATTCACGAGAAAATGGCTGGTCACCGGGATGCCCAGTCCCATGCTTTATGCAAACTAAATCAAAATAATTGCAAACAAAACTCCCCCTGAGACCCGTTGAATGTTGGAGGCACTCGTTGTTTCGAGCAAGCCATGGATTGATGCTTGTGGAGGAGGGGGAGTATAAACTTTACCATTCTGTTTGGGAACCGCCTATAATTTGTTTAGCATGGAAGATATCGTCATTCCTTAGTTGTTATGTTGACAATGAAAGTATGCCTCTCAAAATATAATTTATCTCTATTTAAAAATCGAGCTCTGGCACCTCTACAAATCCCTGCTTCCCTCTGTGAAGGGCCTATCTATTTACTTTTATGTTGAGTCATCACCCTCTTATTAAAAGCACTAGCTGGAGAGCACAGCTGTCATTTGCATTCATTACTGTTAATTTATATCGGGTATGACTGTGATTGGATCTCTTTTACCATGAATTACAATGTCTAGTCAGTCCTTGATCTTTGAAGGTGCTCTGCATTTATGTTTTGCGGTCTCAGAAAGGGCTAGCGAGATACCGTCTTGTTATATCAAATTACGATTATTTTGAGAAAGTGTTGTCATCCGAGATTTATTATTATGGCTTGCTAGCTGATTATGTTATTGATATGAGTAAACATGAGACCTGAGAATTATTGCAAATGTGGTTAGTTATAATCTTTGCTGAAAACCTGAATGCTGGCTTGACATAGGTACAACAACAAGAGCAAACAGAGTTTGTAAAAGTTTTTCTTTTTCTCTTTTAGTTTGTCAACTAAATTGCTTGAGGACAAGCAAGGGTTTAAGCTTGGGGGAGTTGATACATCTCTGTCGTATCTACTTTTGCAAACACTTTTACCCTTGTTTTGGACTCTAACTTGTATGATTTGAATGGAACTAACCCAGACTGACGCTGTTTTCAGCAGAATTGCCATGATGTTGTTTTATCTGCAGAAAACAAAAGTTCTCAGAATGACCTGAAACTCCACGGAATATCTTAGAATAAATAATAAAAAATCCTCGCCAAAGATGAAGACCAGGGGGCCCACACCCTGTCCACGAGGGTGGGGGCGCCCCCCCTCCTGGGCGCGCCCCTGCCTCGTGGGCCCCCGGTGATGACCATAGTTTGAGGAGTTCATGCATTCACTATGTGCTAATGCTTTGTTCCGGTTCTCTATTTAAAGGAGGCCTTAATATCCCTTAGTTTCCGCTAGGACCCCGCTGCCACGGGAGGGTAGGACAAAAGATGTCATGCAAGTTCTTTTCCATAAGCACGTATGACTATATTCGGAATACATGCCTACATTACATTGATGAATTGGAGCTAGTTTTGTGTCACCCTATGTTATGATTTTTACATGACGAACCGCATCCGGCATAATTATCCATCACTAATCCGGTGCCTACGAGTTTCCATATACTGGTTCTTGCTTATTTACTTTTCCGTTGCTACTGCTACCATCACTACAAAATACCAAAAACATTACTTTTGTTGTCTTTACTTTTGTTACTGTTACCACCACTATCATATTACTTTGCTACTAAACACTTTGCTGCAGATACTAAGTTTCCAGGTGTGGTTGAATTGACAACTCAGCTGCTAATACTTGAGAATATTCTTTGGTCCCCCTTGTGTCGAATCAATAAATTTGGGTTGAAAACTCTACCCTCGAAAATTGTTGCGATACCCTATACTTGTGGGTTATCAGAGATTCACATGATAATCCAAGTACTAGATACTCAAACGTCCATAACCGGGGACACGACTAATCATGATTAGTTTATACACTCAGCAGAGGTTTGCGCACTTTTCCCCGCAAGACTCGATCTCCTCCGCTTGATTTGTCACACTACATGGTGTTTGAGAAATGGATGATCGAGACATAGTCTTTCAGAAGCATTAACTCTCTACTCCGGGTAGACAGTACGAACCTACATCCCCTACATCTACTAGTCTACCTCTTCAAGAGCTCACGCAACTTAATCAACTATGCTAGAGCCCATAGTAGCTTGCGGCTGCACACGGAAGTTTCTAGCATGAATAATCTCATGATCCCTTTGAGCCTGGGTGGCGGTCCATAGGAGAATCATACGGTACCCCGGGATTTCCAAAAATACGGGCAACACTGGGTTCCCCAGGTGCCTCAATCCACCCAGATGTGAATTATAGTTGTCACCTTAAGTAAACCATTAATTTTAAACAATCTCACATCTGTCATGGATACACTCACCCAATCCACGTCTACTAGCATAGCATGGCAATATAAGCAAACGTAAAAGTAACTCCCAAAGGTTTAATAATAAACAGGTAATAGGTTCTACCTCATCTACTTCCCAAAACCCACATATTAATCAGATCCTAATCATGCAATTGTTTGAGGATTTATCTAATGCAATAAAACGGGGTAGTAAAGAAGTTATGATCAAAGTGTTACTTGCCTTGCTGATGATCTGTGAAACCTAGAGATTCGAAGTAGCAAGCGGCACACTCTGGGTACTCTATCGCAAACAAACAAGCATACAATAAGCACTCATCTAATCCACAGGTAAAACTCAAATAAAAGATCTAACCAGAACGTTCAACTTAAGAACTCCGGTTTGCAAAAAGAATCCAATCAAACGAAGCAAGGAAAATCAAACGGCGAAACAAACAAGCTTTGTTTTACTAATCTAGACCTAAGTCAAATTTTACAGTAGCAAAAACTTGTTTGAGTGGGTTAAATGGAAAGAGGGTTTCGAGACGAAACTCTAGGGGCTTGAATCACCTGATTTCGATAAACGAGCGAAAAGTTATGCTAAAAAGAATATCGGATCAGAAATCGCGATCAGAAATAATCCCGGAAAATCCGAGAAAAAGAAAAAACGGACGAACAGGCTAACGAACGAACGTTCGCTGTCTGCGGCTAAACGACAAAAACCGTTCTTTAAAACGAACGTACAGACGAACGCCCGCTAAATAGACTAAACCGAAAAAATAAAACCGATCTAATAAAATAAAAAAAATAAACAAACCGCGGCTTAAAAAACCGGGCGGTTTTTGTGTGAAAACCAGCCGCAATGGGCGGCTACCTGAGGTCCGAGTCGGCTCCGCAGACGGGCGGCGGTGATGGCGGCGGCGCGCGAGGGCGGCGGTCTGGCGGCGGCAATGAGGCTTGGGCGGCGGCGCGATCCGGCGGCCGGCGCGCTGGTCTCGTGGCGGCGGCGGCTAGGGTTTCGGGTGGGCTTGGGGTGGCCTCCGGCGCTTATAATGGCCGGTCGGGCCAAGTGTCCTAGTCGGACACGACCCGGTTAGGTCGGTTCACGTTTTTTTAAATAATTAATTACGCACAGAAAAACGAATAAAAAAATACTAAACGGACTCCAAAAATCCCGTAATAAATTTTCACCGACTTCTCAAATCAAGACGGACAAGATGAACATTTATTTGTGGCCTAAATGCAACTTTGAAAAATGCGCATTTTTCCTAAATTCAAATAAAATAGCGATAAAATCCCAAAATAAAATCATATTTGATTTTATTATTAAATCCTCAATATTTCTTTATTTTTGGGAAAGTCATTTTATTCCCTCTCTCATATTTTTATAATAGAAATAATTGAAGATAAAATAAATAAAATCAAGTAACCCTATTTTCAAAATTTGAGAAAACTCAAATATGAAAATAACGAAATCCCCAACTCTCTCTGTGGGTCCTTGAGTTGCGTAGAATTTCTAGGATCGAGCCAAAATGCAATAAAATATGATATGCAATGATGATCTAATGTATAACATTCCAAATTGAAAATTTGGGATGTTACAAACCTACCCCCCTTAAGATGAATCTCGCCCTCGAGATTCGGGTTGGCTAGAAAATTGGTGAGGGTGGTCCTTCAGCAGATCTTCCTCTCACTCCCAGGTGGCTTCATCCTCGGTGTGGTGGCTCCACCGAACTTTGCAAAACTTGATAACCTTGCTGCGGGTGACTCGGCTGGCATACTCGAGAATTTTGACCGGTTTCTCCTTGTAGGTTAAATCACTATGTCGGTGTACTAAAGTAGGGGTACCCTAGTACCCCGAACTTGTGCACGGGCAGTCGCAGCGCCCCGTGGCAAGGCTTGCCGGGCACCCGCCAAGACCCTCCATCATTTCCTATTACTACCATTCAAGAACAAAGTATCAACTAAGAAGACAAGGCCCCGGCAAGAGAAGCTTGCCGGGAAGGACAAAGACCCCGGCAAGAGGAGCTTGCCGGGAAGGCCAACCAAGGCGCCTCCAGAAGACTTGCCACGACGCCCAGCGTCCCGCAAGGCCCGGCGACGAACAAGCTTGCCGTGCGGCAAGAGAAGGGTCGCATGGCGAGGCACTTGCAGCGCAAGGTTGCCACTCTACACCCAAGCTCCAGCGCATCCAACGACGTGTCACTCCAGGGCCATCCCAGGGGCACGTGGCGAGGCACTGTGCAGCCATGCGGTGCGAGGTGGCAAGCGAGGCTGACAAGGAGGCCATCATGGCGATCGGTGGCGCCCCTAACGGTCGTTTCCTTGCACTGCTGGGGCGACCGGACGGGCATTAAATGCCCTTGTCCCCTGCCTTCAGAGTTAGCTAGGGGGCACTGTTGGACACTGTTGTACCAACCTGCGTTTTTACCTTTCTACCCCCCTTCTACGCTACCACCTGTCGGTGACCCCCTTGAGCTATAAAAGGGAGGCCCATGCGCACATAGAAAGGGTTCAGAATTTTTCCACACTGGGGCTCGGTTGATTCGACGCACCCAACACCGCCACACGCTCGCGCTCTCGAGCAAGAACCAATACAAACACAAAGCAGCAGTAGGAGTTTTATCTCTCCGGAGAGCTCCGAAGCTGGTTAAAAATCGCCCGTTTCCCCCGCGCGCTCGACCTCGATCTGCTCTGCGTGCGCCCTCCGCTCCCTTGCCGGACTAGAAGGGCCCCCCTGCCCCATAGGTGCCCGTGCCCCCTAGAAAAGCACGACACACTATCCAACTGAATCGCTTCCAACGGTATTGTATCCGTCAGCGGTATATCAGCCATCTTTGCGTGGCACTTCTTCAACTGGGAAACGTGGAACATGTCATGAACTCCTGACAATCCTTCGGGTAATTCCAACTTGTAAGCAACTTCTCCCATACGCTCCAAAACTTTGTATCGTCCGACAAAACATGGCGCTAACTTTCCCTTAACTCCAAAGCGCTTAACTCCTCGAAGTGGAGATACACGAAGATAAACTCTATCTCCAACTTCGTAAGCTATCTCCTTGAGTTTTGAATCTGCGTAGCTCTTCTGCCTGGACTGGACTACCTTGAGCCTATCGCGAATCAACTTTACCTTCGGTTCAGACTCCTTAATCAAATCTAGCCCAAACAACTGGCGATCTCCAACTTCATCCCACAACAATGGTGTCCTGCACCTCCTCCGTACAAGGCTTCGTAAGGGGCCATCTTCAAACTGGATTGATAACTGTTGTTGTAAGATAACTCTGCATATGGCAAATTGTCGTCCCAACTTGATCCATAATCTAGTGCACAAGCTCTCAGCGTATCCTCCAAAATCTGATTGACTCTCTCGGTCTGTCCATCTGTCTGCGGATGAAAGGCTGTACTGAACTCTAGCCTGGTACCCAAAGTTTCGTGCAACTGATTCCAGAACTTTGAGGTAAACCGGGTTCCTCATGCGATACAATGCTCCTCAGAACTCCATGCAGACATACGATCTTGGTCATGTATATCTTTGCCAACTTAGCACTGGTGTAAGTGGTCTTCACTGGGATGAAATGAGCTACCTTCGTCAAACGATTGACTACAACCCATATCGAGTCATAGCCTGAACGAGTCCTGGGTAATCCTGTGATAAAGTCCATGCCTAGCTTATCCCACTTCCATTCGGGTATCGGCAATGGCTATAGCAATCCTGCTGGCTTCTAATGCTCTGCCTTTACTGTCTGACATACATCACATACTGCTACGTACTCCACAATATCCTTCTTCATTCCGGTCCACCAGAAAGTGTCCTTCAAATCCAAATACATCTTGGTATTTCCTGGGTGAATCGAATACGACAAATCATGGGCCTCTTGCAGAATCAACTTCCTGATCTCCGGGTCATTAGGCACATAAACGCGGTCCTCAAACCATAAGGTATCATGCTCATCCTCACGAAATCCCTTAGCTTTTCCTTTGCTCATTTTCTCCTTTATTTCGGCAATCTCCTTGTCAGTCTTCTGAGCTTCTCTAATCTTATCCATCAAAGTAGACTGAATCTCCAATGCTGCTACATAGCCTCTCGGAACTATCTCCAAACATAGTTCACGAAGATCCTCGGCTAACTCCTTTGGTAACTCTCCGGTCATGAGCGTGTTGACATGGCTCTTGCGGCTCAACGCGTCGGCTACTACGTTAGCCTTTCCGGGGTGATAATGCAATCTCATATCATAATCCTTGATGAGTTCCAACCATCTCCTTTGCCTGAGATTCAACTCCTTCTGCGTGAAGATGTACTTCAAACTCTTGTGATCCGTGTACACCTCACAATGGTTTCCTATGAGAAAATGTCTCCATGTCTTCAATGCATGCACTACAGCTGCTAACTCCAAATCATCTGTAGCATAATTCAACTCATGAGGTTTAAGCTGTCGTGAGGCATACGAAACAACTCTTCCCTCCTGCATAAGCACTGCTCCAAGTCCTCGACGAGAAGCGTCGCAATATACTTCATAATCCTTGCGCTGATCGAGCAGAATCAATATTGGCGAGGTAACCAAACATTTGTTCAACTCCTGGAACTTGGCCTCACATTCAACAGTCCATTTAAACTTGGTGTCCTTCTTCAACAACTCCGTCATGGGCTTTGCAATCTTTGAGAAATTCTCAATGAACCTCCGGTAGTATCCTGCGAGTCCAAGAAAACTTCGGATCTCTCCAACTGTTGTTGGGGCTTCCTAGTTTGTCACAGTGACAAGTTTGGTGGGGTCTACTGCTATCCCTTCTCCGGATATCACATGTCCGAGGAATCCAACTTCCTTCAATCAAAACTCACATTTGTTGAACTTGGCATATAACTGATGTTCTCTGAGCTTCTCCAGTACCAAACACAAATGCTCCTTATGCTCCTCTTCATTCCTCGAGTAGACCAAAATATCATCAATAAAGACCATGACGAACTTATCCAGAAACTCCATAAACACCTTGTTCATCATGTTCATAAAATAGGCAGGTGCGTTAGTCAGACCAAATGACATAACGGTATACTCGTACAGCCCGTACCTGGTGGTAAAAGCCGTCTTGGGTATATCCTGCTCTCGAATCTTCAGCTGATGGTATCCTGATCGCAAATCGATCTTGGAGAATACCTTGGCTCCTTGCAATCGGTCAAACAAGTCATTGATCATCGGCAGTGGGTACTTGTTCTTGATTGTTACTTCATTCAATCCTCGATAATCAACAACCATCCTTAACGATGCATCCTCCTTCTCCACTAGAAGTACTGGCGATCCCCAAGGTGAAGAACTTGGGCGAATATAGCCTTTATCCAGTAACTCCTTAATCTGCTTCTTAATTTCCTCCAAATCTTTTGCGGGCATCCCATGCGGTCTCTTTGATATCGGTCCCGCACGGCAAAAGCTCAATCAAAACTCAATGTACGTATCCGGTGGCATGCACAGCAACTCCTCCGAAATACGTCGGAAAATCCTTCACCACCGGTACTCCCTCCTGTACAACTCCTGATAAGGAATTTACTTGAGTCCTCTTTGGCACATGCCGGGATACGTACTTGATCCTTCTTCCTTCTGGCGTGGTAAGCAAAATCGACTTACTGGCGCATTCGATGTTCCCTCCATACTTCGATAACCAATCCATGCCTAATATCACATCCAGTCCTTGCGATTCCAGTACTATTAGGTCTGAGGGAAACACGTAGTTACCAATCCTTAATGGTAACCGATCACACCATAGACTAGCCATATACTCTGCTCCTGGCGAGGTTACTAACATGGGTGACCTAAGGGCTTGGGTTGGCAGCTTATACTTATCCACAAATCCCCTTGATATGTATGAATGCGATGCACCAGTATCAAAAATAACGATTGCAGTAAATGACTTAACCAAAAACTTACCTATTACTACATCTGGATGGGCTTCAACCTCCTCCACGCTAACGTGGTTCACCTGTCCTTTGTTAAAAGGGTTGGGCTTCTTCCCAGAACTTCCATTGATGTTTCCATTCTTCACTTCAGGACATTCAGTGGCATAATGCCCAGTCTTCTGGCATTGGTGACAGGTGATGTGGCTCAGATCCCTCTTGGCTGGTGTTAATGGGTTGGTGCGGTTCTGTCCGTTGCTTCCTCCATTCCCATTACCATTCTTGGGGCCACAATGGTTGTGCGAACTACCTCCTCCATGGGTATGCTGAAAATGTCCTCCCGAGTTTGGGGTAAGACGAGGCTTCTGCTGAGCTCCAGAATTGTACTTCCCTTGTCCATACTTCCTCTTGCGGTTGTTAATCTGCTGCTGCTTTCTTTCAATCATAAGAGCTCTGTCTACCAACTCCTGATAGTTATTGAAGGTTGCTACCATCAACTGCATGCTCAGCTCATCATTCAGTCCTTCCAGAAACTTCTCCTGCTTAGCTGCATCCGTAGCAACGTCATCTGGGCCTAACGTGCTACCTTACTAAAGTCATCCACATACTGGCCAACAGTACGTCCTCCTTGGCGCAAGTTGCGAAACTCACGCTTCTTCATGGCCATAGCTCCTGCTGAACATGAGCGAGACGGAAAGCTTCTTTGGCCGATCCCATGTGACGGTGTCGATAGGATAAGTGGTTGTGAAATTCTCCCACCATGATCTGCGCGGGTCCATCAAGCCGATGTGCAACAAAAACGCACCTTCTCCGCATCTGTGCATCCCGCGGTGGTCAGCTCCTTCCCATCTTGCGGAGCCAATCATACGAAACTATCGGCTCGGTGCTCTTTGGAGAACATCGCGGATTCAGCCTCAAGAAACGGGCTAAGTGATCAGCGGTGGTGGTGCTGGTGGGTTGTTGTTGTTCCCGATTACGATTACGGACTAGCATCGCATCAATGCATTCTTTGCGGATCAATCGGGTGAGCTCCGGTGGGAGAGCAAATCCATTGTCACGTCTCGGAGGCATCTGAGGGTTTAGAAAAGATGAGAATATAGAATAAAATGAGGTCTATAGAGAAAACACTACCCATATGCACATGAGACAAATTCAATCAGTATCACTTCAATCAATTCAAACAAGGGCATACAATGGTCTAACTATCGTTACAAAAGTGCTCGGACTATACTATATACATGGGGGAATTCTACTACTGTTATGGTGGTCGACTAGAAAAACTGCTCGGTCGAAGACTCCATGATATCTGCTCCAGCCTCATCAACAAAGTCATCATCACTATCGTCTAGGTCCGAGTCGGTGTCGTCGATGATGATGTAGTTCTCTGGGCAAGTGCAATCATCGTGTTCTCCTCCAGTCGCGGGAAATCCCATGAATACTTTTAGCTTCTTCTTCATATCATCATTCTTCTCCATGAGTGTCGCTATTTCCTCCTCATATCCATCGCGTGTAGCCTTGAGTTCTTCCTCCAACTCCGTGATCTTGGTCATAGCCTTCTTCAGATCTATCATGCCTGCGCACATCTGGTTCTCCTGGCGACGTATGTGCTGGTTTAACTCCTGGATGAATGCTGCAATTGATCTATCCTTCTGGGTGCTGATCATCTCCCATTGCTCATCTTGGCGCCCACAAATTTGGTAGATAGTATCCTTGAGATCCTTGTGGTAAACTTCTCCAATGCGTCCCATGGTGATGTGGGCTGCCATGCTCTTTCCTAGACTCCAGGTTGGTGCATCAAAGGAAAACTCTATGGGCTCAGTGACGGGCATGAACGTTCTTCCTAGAACTTGAACTTGAATCATCCAGCACTCCTCTTCAGGTAAAGTGGCCATGTAGGTCCCGGTGAAGCTTGGTACTCCGAAGTTCAGGTATCTCGTGACTTCCTTCAAGTGGTGTCCAAAGGGTGTATCTTCATCCGGTTGCGTGAACTTGTTCCTTGCATCCGCCATCCAAAAAGAGTAGAAAAGATGAGGAGTCAGAAATAAGAAGAGAGAGTAGTGATCTAGGGCTTTAGCTTAGTGGTCGTGTCCCAACAATCGATGTGCTCGATACCATCTTGTAGCGACCGGACCTCAAGCATCGATCTCGTGCATCGATGTCATCCTGGATCGGTAATCTTGACACGCCGCAAGACTTGAAGGATTTATAACAGAGTAGCAATCACACACTTGTTACATCGAATGTCTCAAAAGAGAACTTATTACAATAAATATGGCTTAAGGCCATCTAATAACGATAACGGTGGAAGGCTTGGAAGATAAGCGAGTCCATCAACTCCAACAAAGATCACCGAGTATAAAATCACGACCTAAGGCACCTTACTCGTCGTCTGAAAAGTCTGCAACATGAACGTTGCAGCCCGAAACGGGTCAGCACATGAAATAACTGGCAATGTAACACATAGAGAGTAATGAAAGAATAATGCTATACTACATGCATATATGGCTAGTGGAAAGCTCTACGGTTACAGTTTTGCATAAAGCCAATTTTTCCCTACTGCAAAGGAATAAAATTTATTTAACTATCATGGTGGTTGTTAAACATTGAGTAGGGTACTCCAACTCAATCCCAATTAGGCATCATCATTAACCCAACAAAATTTAATTAAAGAAACATGATGAGATTCACATGATAATCCAAGTACTAGATACTCAAGCCGTCCATAACCAGGGACATGGCTAACCATGATTAGTTTATACACTTTGCAGAGGTTTGCGCACTTTTCCCCGCAAGACTCGATCTCCTCCGCTTGATTTCTCGCAATACATGGTGTTTGAGAAATGGATGACCGAGACAAAGTCTTTCAGAAGCATTAACTCTCTACTCCGGGTAGACAGTACGAACCTACATCCCCTACATCTGCTAGTCTACCTCTTCAAGAGCTCACGCAACTTAATCAACTATGCTAGAGCCCATAGTAGCTTGCGGCTACACACTGAAGTTTCTAGCATGAATAATCTCATGATCCCTTTGAGCCTGGGTGGCGGTCCATAGGAGAATCACACGGTACCCCGGGATTTCCAAAAATACAGGCAACACTGGGTTCCCCAGGTGCCTCAATCCACCCAGATGTGAATTTAAGTTGCCACATTAAGTAAACCATTAATTTTAAACAATCTCACATCTGTCATGGATACACTCACCTAATCCACGTCAACTAGCATAGCATGGCAATATAAGCAAACGTAGAAGTAACTCCCAAAGGTTTAATAATAAACAGGTAAAAGGTTCTACCTCATCTACTTCCCAAAACCCACATATTAATCAGATCCTAATCATGCAATTGTTTGAGGATTGATCTAATGCTATAAAACCGGGTAGTAAAGAAGTTATGATCAAAGTGTTACTTGCCTTGCTGATGATCCGTGAAACCTAGAGATTCGAAGTAGCAAGTGGCGCACTCCGGGTACTCTATCACAAATAAACAAGCATACAATAAGCACTCATCTAATGCACAGTTAAAACTCAAATAAAAGATCTAACCAGAACGTTCAACTTAAGAACTCCGGTTTGCAAAAAGAATCCAATCAAATGAAGCAACGAAAATCAAACGGCGAAAGAAACAAGCTTCGTTTTACTAATCTGGACCTAAGTCAAACTTTACAGTAGCAAAAACTTGTTTGAGTGGGTTAAACGGAAAGAGGGTTTCGAGACGAAACTCTAGGTGCTTGAATCGCCTGATTCCAATAAACGAGCGAAATGTTATACTAAAACGAAAATCGGAATGTAATCACGATCAGAAATAATCGCGGAAAATCCGAGAAAAAGAAAAAAGGACGAACAGGCTAACAAACGAACGTTCGCTGTCTGCGGCTAAACGACGAAAACCGTTCGTTAAAACGAACGTATGAACCAACGCCCGCTAAATAGACTAAACCGAAAAAATCGATCTAATAAAATAAAATAATAATAAACAAACCGCGTCTTAAGAAAAACCGGGCGGTTTTTGTGAATTTCTGCGGCTGTCGGCGGTAACTACCTCCGACGAGGTCCGACGCTCGAAGCTACGGCGAACAGGCGGCTGCGACGGGCGGCGGGCGGTCGGGACAGCGGCGGCGCGGCGAGGGCGGTGGTCCGTGGCGGCGGGTCAGTCCGGCGGGCTCGATCAATGGCGGCGGCGGCGCGGGTCTCGAGGCGGCGGCGGCTAGGGTTTCGGGTGGGCTCGGGGTGGCCTCCAGGCGCTTATAAAGGCCGGCCGGGCCAAGTGTCCTGGTCAGACACGGCCCGGTTAGGTCGGTTCGCGTTTTTTTTAAATAATTAATTACGCACAGAAAAACGAATAAAAGAAATACTAAACGGCCTCCAAAAATCCCGAAATAAATTTTCCCCGAGTTCTAAAATCAAGTCGGACAAGATGAACATTTATTTGGGACCTAAATGCAATTTTGAAAAATGCACATTTTTCCTAAATTCAAATAAAATAGCGATAAAATCTCAAAATAAAATCATATTTGATTTTATTATTAAATCCTCAATATTTCTTTATTTTGGGAAAGTCATTTTATTCCCTCTCTCATATTTTTATAATAGAAATAATTGAAGATAAAATAAATTAAATCAAATAATCCTATTTTCAAAATTTGAGAAAACTCAAATATGAAAATAACAAAATCCCCAACTCTCTCCGTGGGTCCTTGAGTTGCGTAGAATTTCTAGGATCGAGCCAAAATGCAATAAAATATGATATGCAATGATGATCTAATGTATAACATTCCAAATTGAAAATTTGGGATGTTACAGTATTACGGTGGGTGAACAAATTACTGTCGAGCAATTGATAGAAAAGCGAATAATTATGATATTATTTAGGCATGATCATGTATATAAGCATCACGTCCGTGACAAGTAGACTGACTCTTGCCTGCATCTACTACTATTACTCCACACATCGACCGCTATCCAACATGCATCTAGAGTATTAAGTTCATAAAGAACAGAGTAATGCATTAAGAAAAATGACATGATGTAGAGGGATAAACTCATGCAATATGATATAGACCCCATCTTTTTATCCTCGATGGCAACAATACAATACGTGCCTTGATGCCCCTGCTGTCACTGGGAAAGGACACCGCGAGATTGAACCCAAAGCTAAGCACTTCTCCCATTGCAAGAAAGATCAATCTAGTAGGCTAAACCAAACTGATAATTCGAACAGACTTGCAAAGATAACTAAATCATACATAAAAGAATTCAGAGGAGATTCAAATATTTCTCATAGATAAACTTGATCATAAACCCACAATTCATCGGATCTCGACAAACACACCGCAAGAAGAGTTACATCAGATAGATCTCCAAGAAGATCGAGGAGAACTTTGTATTGAGATTCAAAGAGAGAGAAGAAGCCATCTAGCTAATAACTATGGACCCGAAGGTCTATGGTAAACTACTCACAACTCGTCGAAGAGGCCTTGGAGATGATGTAGAGGCCCTCCATGATCGATTCCCCCTCCGTCGGAATGCCGGTGATGGCTCCAAGATGGGATCTCGCGGATGCAGAAGGTTACGGCGGTGGAAGTAGTTTTTCGTGGTCGCTTCTGATGCTTTCGGGGTACATGGGTATATATAGGAGGAAGAAGTAGCTCGGTGGACGCTCGAGGGGCCCACAAGGGTGGGGGCACGCCCAGCCCTAGGGGGCGCGCCGGGCACCCTCGTGGCCGCCTCGCTTGTTTCTTGACTTCCACTGTAGGTCCTCTGGATCACGTTTGTTCCAAAAAGATCTCTCCCGAAGGTTTCATTCCGTTTGGACTCCATTTGATATTCCTTTTCTTCGAAACACTGAAATAGGCAAAAAAACAGCAATTCGGGCTGGGCCTCCGGTTAGTAGGTTAGTCCCAAAAATGATATAAAAGTGTAAAGTAAAGCCCATAAACATCCAAAACGGGTAATATAATAGCATGGAACAATAAAAAATTATAGATACGTTGGAGACGTATCAAGCATCCCCAAGCTTAATTCCTGCTCGTCCTCGAGTAGGTAAATGATAAAAACAGAATTTTTGATGTGGAATGCTACCTAGCATAATTCTCAATGTAATTTTCATTATTGTGGCATGGATGTTTAGATCCAAATGATTCAAAATAAATGTTCATATTAACATAAGAAATAGTAATACTTCAAGCATACTAATCAAGCAATCATGTCTTCTCAAAATAACATGGCTAAAGAAAGTTATCCCTACAAAATCATATAGTCTGGCTGTTGCTGTATATTCATCACACAAAGTATTTAATCATGCACAACCCTGATGACAAGCTAAGCAATTGTTTCATACTTTAATAATCTCAAACTTTTTCAACTTTCACGCAATAAATGAGCGTGAGCCATGGACATAGCACTATATGTGGAATAGAATGGTGGTTGTGGAGAAGACAAAAAAGGAGAAGATAGTCTCACATCAACTAGGCGTATCAACGGGCTATGGAGATGCCCATTAATAGATATTAATGTGAGTGAGTAGGGATTTCCATGCAACGGATGCACTAGAGCTATAAATGTATGAAAGCTCAACAAAAGAAACTAAGTGGGTGTGCATCCAACTCGCTTGCTCACGAAGACCTAGGGCATTTTGAGGAAACCCATCATTGGAATATACAAGCCAAGTTCTATAATGAAAAATTCCCAGTAGTATATGAAAGTGAAAACGTAAGAGACTCTCTATCATGAAGATCATGGTGCTACTTTGAAGCAAAAGTTTGGTAAAAAGGATAGTAGCATTGTCCCCTTCTCTCTTTTTCTCTCCTTTTTTTTATTTGGCCTTTCTCTTTTTTTGGCCTTTATCTTCTTCTTTTTATAAAGTCTGATGTCTCATCCTGACTTGTGGGGGAATCATAGTCTCCATCATCCTTTCCTCACTGGGACAATGCTTTAATAATGAAGATCATCACACTTTTATTTACTTACAACTCGAGATTACAACTCAATACTTAGAACAAGATATGACTCTATATGAATGCCTCCGGCTGTGTACCAGGATATGCAGTGAATCAAGAGTGACATGTATGAAAATTATGAAGGTGGCCATGCCACAAATACAATGCCAACTACATGATCATGCAAAAGCAATATGACAATGATGATGCGTGTCATATAAACGGAACGGTGGAAAGTTGCATGGCAATATATCTCGGAATGGATATGGAAATGCCATAATAGGTAGGTATGGTGGCTGTTTTGAGGAAGGTATATGGTGGGTGTATGGTACCGGCGAAAGTTTCACGGCACAAGAGAGGCTCGCAATGGTGGAAGGGTGAGAGTGTGTATGACCCATGGACTCAACATTAGTCATGAAGAACTCATATACTTATTGCAAAAATCTACAAGTCATTGAAAACAAAGTACTACACGCATGCTCCTAGGGGGATAGATTGGTAGGAAAAGACCATCGCTCGTCCCCGACCGCCACTCATAAGGAAGACAATCAATAAATAAAATTGTGCTCCAACTTCATCACAAAGCGGTTCACCATACGTGCATGCTACGGGAATCACAAACTTCAACACAAGTATTCTTTAAATTCATAATCACCCAACTAGCATGACTCTAATATCACCACCTCTATATCTCAAAACAATTATCAAGCATCAAATTGATCATAGCATCCAATTCACTTTCTATGATAGTTTTTATTATGCCCAACTTGGATGCCCATCATTCTAGGACCAATTTTATAACCATAGCAAATACCATGCTGTTCTAAGAGGATCTAAAAATAATATAAGTGAAGCATGTGAGATCAACAATTTCTTCAAAATTAAGCCACGGCCGTGCTCTTAAAAGATATAAGTGAAGCACTAGAGGAAAACTATCTAACTCAACAGATATAAGTGAAGCACATAGAGTATTAATAAATTCTAATCAAGTGGGCTTCTCCCAAAAGGTGTGTACAGCAAGGATGATTGTGGTAAACTAAAAATCAAAGACTAATATCATACAAGACGCTCCAAGCAAAACACATATCATGTGGCGAATAAAAATATAGCTCCAAGTAAAGTTACTGATAGACGAAGACGAAAGAGGGGATGCCTTCCGGGGCATCCCCAAGCTTAGGCTTTTGGTTATCCTTGAATATCTTGGGGTGCCATGGGAATCCCCAAGCTTAGTATCTTGCCACTCCTTATTCCATAATCCATCAAATCTTTACCACAAACTTGAAAACTTCACAACACAAAACTCAACAGGAAATCTCATAAGCTCCGTTAGTGCAAGAAAGAAAAACCACCACATAAGTACTGTAATGAACTCATTCTTTATTTATATTGGTGTTTTACCTACTGTATTCCAACTTCTCTATGGTTCATACCACTTAATACTAGCCATAGATGCATCAAAATAAGGAAACAACACACGAAAAACAGAATCTGTCAAAAATAGAACAGTCTATACCAATCTGTAACTCTCGAATACTTCTGGAACTCGAAAAATCCTAAAAAAATAGGAAGTCCTGGGAAATTTTTCTATTGATCTACAGAAAAAATAATCAACGCAAAAGCACGTTTGTGTGAATTACTAAAATTATTTTCATGCGTGCAAAGTTTCTGTTTTTCAGCAGAATCAAATTAACTATCACCATAAGTTATCCTATAGGTTCTACTTGGCACAAACACTAACTAAAACATAAAAACACATCTAAACAGAAGGTAGATGAAAAATTTATTCCTAAACAGAAGCAAAAACAAAAAACAAAGATAAAATTGGGTTGCCTCCCAACTAGCGCTATCGTTTAACGCTCCTAGCTAGGCATAAAAGTGAGGATAGATCTAAGTAGTGCCATCCTTGGCACTCAATTCATAAGTAGCTCTTATGATAGATTCATAAGGTAATTTGACTTTATTTCTTGGAAAGTGCTCCATGCCTTTCCTTAATGGAAATTGGAATCTAATATTCCCTTCCTTTATATCAATAATTGCACCAATCGTTCTATGGAAAGGTCTACCAAGAATAATAGGACAAGAAAGATTGCAATATATATCAAGAACGATAAAAGCTACAAGCACATAGTTCCTATTTGCAAAAATAAGAACATCATTGATCCTTCCCATAGGCTTTTTTATGGTGGAATCCGCAAGGTGCAAATTTAAAGAGCAATCGTCAAGATCATGGAAACCTAGAATATCACATAAAGTTTTCGGAATTATGGAAACACTAGAACCCAAATCACACAAAGCATAACACTCATGATCTTTAATTTTAATGTTCATAGCAGGTTCACACTCATCATTAAGTTTTCTAGGTATAGAAACTTCCAATTAAGTTGTTCATCATAAGATTGCATCAAGGCATCAACAATATGTTTGGTAAAAGCTTTATTTTGATTATAAGCATGAGGAGAATTCAACACGGATTGCAACAAGGAAATACAGTCTACTAAAGAACAATTATCATAATTAAATTCCTTGAAATCCAAGATAGTGGGTTCAATGCTATGTAAAGTCTTGACCTCTCCAATCCCACTTTTACCAAATTTAGCATCAAGATCTAAAAACTCCGAATCATTGGGACGCCTTTTAACTAAAGTTGACTCATCTCCAGTCCCATCATTATTAAGATTCATATTTCAAAACAAGGATTTAATAGGGGACACATCAATAACTTTTAGATCTTCATCATTATTTTCATGGAAACTAGAAGAACACGCTTTTACAAAGCAATCTTTCTTAGCACGCAATCTAGTGGTTCTTTCTTTGCACTCATCAATGGAAATTCTCATGGCTTTGAGAGACTCATTGATATCTTGCTTAGGAGGAGTAGATCTAAGTTTCAAAGAATCAACATCAAGCGAAAGTCTATCAATGTTCCTAGCCAAATCATCAACTTTAAGCAATTTTTCTTCAAGCAAAGCATTAAAATTCTTTTGAGAGATCATAAATTCTTTAACACTATTCTCGAAATCAGAGGGCATCTTATTATAATTACCATAAGAATTAATTTAGGAATTTCCATAATTATTAGAATTACTAGGGAACGTTCTAGGATTAAAGTTTCCTCTATAAGTATTGTTACCAAAATTATTCCTACCAACAGAATTCACATCCATAGATTCATTATTATTCTCAATCAAAGTAGACAAAGGCATATCATTGGGATCAATAGGAGCACTCTTAGTAGCAAACAATTTCATAAGTTCATCCATCTTTCCACTCAAAACATTAATTTATTCTATAGCATGCACTTTCTTACTAGTAGATCTTTCTGTGTGCCATTGAGAATAATTAGCCATAATGTTATCAAGGAGTTTGGTAGCTTCTCCTAAGGTGATTTCCATAAACGTGCCTCCCGCGGCCGAATCTAAAAGATTTCTGGAAGCAAAATTCAATCCGGCATAAAAATTTTGTATGATCATCCATAAATTCAAACCATGAGTAGGGCAATCGCGAATCATCAATTTCATTATTTCCCAACATTGGGCAACATGCTCATGATCAAGTTGTTTAAAAGTCATAATATCGTTCCTAAGAGAGATGATCTTAGCGGGAGGAAAATACTTAGAGATAAAAGCATCTTTGCACTTATTCCATGAATCAATACTATTCTTAGGCCAAGATGAAAACCAAACTTTAGCACGATCTCTAAGTGAAAATGGAAATAACTTCAATTTAACAATATCATTATCCGTGTATTTCTTATTTTGCATCTCACATAAATCAACAAAGTTGTTTAGATGGGTAGCGGCATCTTCACTAGGAAGGTCGGAGAATTGATCTTTCATAACAAGATTCAGCAAAGCAGCATTGATTTCACAAGACTCAACATCATTAAGAGGAGCAATCGGAGTACTAAGGAAATCATTATTATTAGTATTGAAAAAATCACACAATTTGGTATTGTCTTGCGCCATCGCGACAAGCAATCCAACACACAAGCAAACAAAAGGGCAAGCGAAAGAGAGAGGGGATTGGGAAAGAGAGGGCGAATAAAACGGCAAGGGTGAAGTGGGGGAGAGGAAAACGAGAGGCAAATGGCAAATAATGTAAGTGCGAGGGAGATGAGTTTGTGATGGGTACTTGGTATGTCTTGACTTGAGCGAAGACCTCCCCGGCAATGGCGCCAGAAATCCTTCTTGCTACATCTTGAGCTTGCGTTAGTTTTCCTTGAAGAGGAAAGGGTGATGCAGCAATATTAGTGTAAGTATTTTCCTCCGTTTTTGAGAACCAAGGTATCAATCCAGTAGGAGGCTCCTCACAAGTCCCACGCACCTACACAAACAAACAAGAACTTGCAACCAACGCAGTAAAGGGGTTGTCAATCCCTTCAAGGCCACTTGCGAAAGTGAGATCTGATAGATATAATATGATAAGATAAATATATTTTTGGTATTTTATGATATAGATTGGAAAAGTAAAGATGCAAATAAAAGTAAATTGAAAGCTTATATGATAAGGGATAGACCCGGGGCCATAGGTTTCACTAGTGGCTTCTCTCAAGATAGCATAAGTATTACGGTGGGTGAACAAATTACTGTCGAGCAATTGATAGAAAAGCGAATAGTTATGAGATTATCTAGGCATGATCATGTATATAGGCATCACGTCCGTGACAAGTAGACCGACTCACTTTTGCATCTACTACTATTACTCCACACATCGACCGCTATCCAAATGCATCTAGAGTATTAAGTTCATAAAGAACGAGTAGCATTAAGAAAGATGACATGATGTAGAGGGATAAACTCATGCAATATGATATAAACCCCATCTTTTTATCCTTGATGGCAACAATACAATATGTGCCTTGCTGCCCCTGCTGTCACTGGGAAAGGACATCGCAAGATTGAACCCAAAGCTAAGCACTTCTCCCATTGCAAGAAAGATAAATCTAGTAAGTCAAACCAAACTGATAATTCAAACAGACTTGCAAAGATAACTTAATCACACATAAAAGAATTCAGAGGAGATTCAAATATTTCTCATAGATAAACTTGATTATAAACCCACAATTCATCGGATCTCGACAAACACACCGCAAAAAGAGTTACATCAAACAGATCTCCAAGAAGATCAGGGAGAACTTTGTATTGAGATTCAAAGTGAGTGAAGAAGCCATCTAGCTAATAACTACTCACAACTCATCGAAGAGGCCTTGGAGATGATGTAGAGGCCCTCCATGATCGATTCTCCCTTCAGCGGAGCGCCGGCGAAGGCTCCAAATGGGATCTCGAGGATACATAAGGTTACGGCGGTGGAAATAGTTTTTCGTGGTCGCTTCTGATGTTTTCGGGGTACATGGGTATAATTAGGAGGAATAAGTAGGTCGGTGGACGCTCGAGGGGCCGACGAGGGTGGGGGGCGCGCCCAGCCCTAGGGGGTGCGCCGGGCAGCCTCGTGGCTGCCTCGCTTGTTTCTTGACTTCCACTCCAAGTCCTCTGGATCACATTTGTTCCAAAAAGATCACTCCTGAAGGTTTCATTCCGTTTGGACTCTGTTTGATATTCCTTTTCTTTGAAACACTGAAATAGGCAAAAAAAAACAGCAATTCAGGCTGTGCCTCCGGTTAGTAGGTTAGTCCCAAAAATGATATAAAAGTGTAAAGTAAAGCCCATAAACATCCAAAACGGGTAATATAATAGCATAGAACAATAAAAAATTATAGATACGTTGGA
The DNA here is from genome assembly GCA_021437245.1 of Aegilops speltoides. Lineage (NCBI taxonomy): Eukaryota > Viridiplantae > Streptophyta > Magnoliopsida > Poales > Poaceae > Aegilops > Aegilops speltoides. The sequence continues at coordinate 324,773,307 of CM038141.1, forward strand.
GACGTATCACTGTCTTCGGGGAAGCACCCAGTGCGACGGCCATCCCCTACGAACACCCTCATGTAGAGGGTCGTGTCGCCATCATACCTGAAGTGGAGGGTGCATGGCCTGCCCAGACCGCGTGCGCGGGCAAACGTCTGCCAGCCTCGGGCCAAGGCTGCGTTGCCAGCGATGGAGACCTCCACTGCAACCCAGGAGGCCCAGCTGCAGCATCCGTCCGCCTGCAACCAGAGCCTGCTTGGGCCAGCGGCCGGCAGCTCACCGACGAAGAAGTGCGGGAGCTGAAGCCAGTTGCCGGCCGGGTTTTCCGACCACACGACGAACTCCGGCAGCACGTCCGCCGAGTAGATGCGCGGCCGGGGAGGCCACGCAACCACAACACGCCTTCCCCCACCAACCAGGTTGCCTCAACATGGGCGGCCACCACCACGTGAAGGGCCACCGCCCCGACCGTGGGAAGCCACGGCAGGGGTCGCGGAGTGCTTGCGAGGGCGATCGCGTCCGTGCTTGGGCGGAGGAGAGCCAGGCCCTTCCTGGCAAGCCTTCCCCTTCTCCGCGGCCGAAAACCTCTTCGCGGGCGCCATGGGGGACGCTATGAGCAACGGAGCAAGAGAGGAGAAGCGAGAGGAATGAGAAGAGATGGGCGAATGGGGCTTTCGCCCCTCCTCACTTATAGCCCAAGGGAGGCCAGCCGTCGACCTCCACGATTGCAGGTAATGATGCCCCTTTCTGCATGCAGCAGGGACTCGTCAAATCGGGCAGTTGCCGAGGCAGCGTGGGGAAGCGGAGACGCCCACGTCCAATCAATCGCCACACGTCGACCAAGGCCGCATGATGTTGGGGCCTGCGGCGCTCCACACTTGCCCTTTGGCTTCGCTGCTAAGCCAAGTCCGGGCGCGCCCTGGGCCCAAGGGCTACTGTCGGCATTCTGGGGACGGGGGTCCCCAGACTTGCCTGCCTGCGGCCCGCGGTGTGGCTCCACCAGTGGCCCAGCATGACCTGTCTTCATCAACCAAACACTCAAGACCCTCGCGAGGGGCAAGCCTCGCGGGGCGGATGACACAAGGCCTCCTCAGGAGCGGCCTCACCAGGTAGGCTCGCGAGGGGGCGCAGAGATCAAGGCAAAGGGTACCTCGCGAGGTTCCTGTGACGCAAGCCATGACGACCAAGGCCAGGCGGGCGCCAGGGCGCGCAGTGTCCTTGTTTCCCCTTTGGTGCTAAGGGGGCAAGCACAGGCGCGGAGTACCGAGGCATCAGGCAAAGGTTTCCATATCGGTGCAACAAGATCAAGGCCAGCAGGACGGCAGGATGGAGGTCATCATGGAGCCCAAGACGGCGTCACTACCAGCGCCTTTGACAGATAAAGACCACTGAGGGAGTCCTGGACTAGGGGGTGTCCGGACAACCGGACTATCATTATCCGCCGGACTCCAAGACTACGAAGATAGAAGATTGAAGACTCCGGCTCGTGTCCGGATGGTACTTTCCTTGGTGTGGAAGGCAAGCTTGGCGATACGGATATGTAGATCTCCTACCATTGTAACCGACTCTGTGTAACCCTAGCCTCCTCCGGTGTCTATATAAACTGGAGGGCTTTAGTCCGTAGGACAACATACATTACAACAATCATACCATAGGCTAGCTTCTAGGGTTTAGCCTCCTTGATCTCATGGTAGATCCACTCATGTACTACCCATATCATCAATATTAATCAAGCAGGGCGTGGGGTTTTACCTCCATCGAGAGGGCACGAACACAGGTAAAAACATCGTGTCCCTCGTCTCCTCTTACCATCCGCCTAGGCGCACGTTCGGGACCCCCTACCCGAGATCCACGGTTTGACACCGACATTGGTGCTTTCATTGAGAGTTCCTGCGTATGCGTCACCGATAGGCTTGATGGCATCTTCAACCAACAACGCTGTCGGGTGAGACTTTTCTCCCGGACAGATCTTCAGATTCGGCGGCCGATCGCGGGCAATTCACTTGGCCATTTGGAGCAGATCGAAGCTACGCCCCGTCCGTCGGTCGATTCGAGCTTAAACTTCACGGCCGATGTCGCGGAGACTTGATCTTCGACGGACTCGAGCCACAACCGCAGCGCCCGCCTTTGTGACGATGGGCACGATCTAGCTCTGCCGCGAACAATGCCTTGGTGGCGCACCGGATCCGTTTGGCCATTAGTCCGAGCCGATCGCCCATATCGAGGGCGGTGGATAGACGCGCGCCACAGGGGCTTCAACACCCACGGCGATGGGCGAACACCGATCTTGTCCCTGCGAAACTTCGTGATTCCGAGGCACGGACTCCTCGCCGGACTCGAACCTCCCGCGCCCCTACCAATCGATCCGGATTGGGCGCCGGTTATAAATTCACCGTCGCGGACATTTTCCAACACTCGCCTTTTGGCGATATCTGAATCCATCAAGCATCTCTCGCTATCGGGAGAGTCTGGCGGACTATGGCGGGATGGTTGAAATGCAGACGACGAAGAAATTGAGCCCACCACCACCCACTTCATAGCCACTGCCGATGATTTAACCGACATGCTGAACTTCGACTCAACGACATCGGCGCTATGGGCGGCGATGCGGAGGCGAAACGAGCCAGCGCCTACTGAGGGCACCGAAGACCACCTCGTCATCGACATATATATGGTGGACACCCCAAAAGACGGGGATGGCGAAGAAGCAGCGGAGGCAGACTCTCTAAAGAAGCAGCCCAAACGCCGACATCAGCGGCTCCGCTCTAAATCCCGCCACAGCAAGAATGAAGATTCCGGCACAAGGGACAATAATACCCCAGACAGTGCCGAAGACGATCCCCTCCAGCAAAATTCAGCGCAGGAGGATGCAGAAGCAAGCCCTCACAAGAGGGCGGCAGACGAAGGGGTTGAGGATGATAACTATATGCCTCCCTCCGAAGACGAAGCAAGCCTCAACGATGATGAATGTGTCGTACCTGAGGATCCCGTCGAACAAGAGCACTTCAAGCGCAGGCTTACCGCCATAGCAAACAGCCTAAAGAAAAAGCAGCAGCAGCTCCAAGCTGATCAAGACCTGCTGGCCGATCGATGGACCGAGGTCCTCACGGCCGAAGAGTATAAACTCGAACGCCCCTCCAAAAGTTACCCAAGACGCAAGCTGCTCCCCCGATTAGAGGAGGAAGCATACATACCTTCATCACCAACAAGACGATATGGCTGACCGACCACCACGTGGTCGTGACGAGAGGCATCGAGCCCCAGCCAAGACCGTACCCGGCATCGCTCCAAAAGTCTGAAGCCAAGAGGAACGCGCCGACTTGCGAGACATATTGGAGGACCGGGCAAGGCAATCCAGATCCATCTACGGATCACGTGGGCGCCCTCGACCCACGACGAATACCGTCGTGCGGATACAATAACCCGGCCGGGCGAACACAGCGACAGCGCTCTCTCGAGCTGCGTCACGATATTGCTCAATATAGGGCGCCAGCACCCTCTTTGCTTCATCGACGAAGTAATGGATCATCGATCCCGAAGGGTTTAAACCGTAAACATCAAATCCTACGATGGCACAACAGACCCCGCGGTTTGGATCGAAGACTATCTTCTCCACATTCACATGGCCCGCGGCGACGATCTCCATGCCATCAAGTATCTCCCACTCAAGCTTAAAGGACCAGCTCGGCATTGGTTAAACAGCTTGCCCGCAGAGTCAATTGGGTGTTGGGAGGACCTGGAAGCCGCATTCCTCAACAACTTCCAGGGCACGTATGTGCGACCACCAGATGCCGATGACCTAAGCCACATTATTCAGCAGCCAGACGAATCGGCCAGACAATTCTGGACACGGTTCTTGACAAAGAAAAACCAAATCGTCATTGTCCGGATCAAGAGGCCCTTGCAGCCTTCAAACACAACATCCGGGACGAATGGCTAGCCCGGCACCTGGGACAGGAAAAGCCAAAATCCATGCCAGCCCTCACATCGTTAATGACCCGCTTTTGCGCGGGAGAGGACAGCTGGCTAGCCCGCAGCAACAACCTCCGCAAAAATTCTGGCAGAGATACATGGCACCTCTGAAAAGCTAGCTAACCACACCAATAGAGATTGCTGGGTGTTCAAGCAGGCCGGCAAGTTAATTGCCGAAAACAATGACAAGGGGCTAAATAGCGACGACGAGGAAGAGACCCGACCGCCAAACAACAGAGGACAGAAGGGTTTTCCCCCACAAGTACGGACGGTGAATATGATATACGCGACCCACATACCCAAGAGGAGAGGCAACGCACTAAGGGATGTCTATGCGATGGAGCCATCGCCCCAAAGTTCAATCCATGGTCCTCTTGTCGGATCACTTTCGATCGAAGAGACCATCCGACCAGCATACGCCATGGCGGATTCGCGCGTGATTTTAGACCCAATCATCGATGGATTTCACCTCACGAGAGTCCCGATGGGCGGCGGCGAGCTGAACCTGCTTTACCAGGATACCGCAAAATGGGCATAGACCCATCAAGGATTAAACCTACAAAGACAACCTTTAAAGGTGTCATCCAGAGTGGAGGCCAATGCATGCAGCTCGATCCTGCTGAAGTGGTCTTGGATCCCGGATAATTTCGAGCGAAGAGTTAATCTTGACATAGTCCCGTTCGCGGCGGCTATCACGCTCTGCTTTCGGACGAACGCGTTTGCAAAATTCAGCGCGTGCCGCGTTATGCATACCTAAAGCTCAAGATGCCAGCCCTCATGGAGTCATCACGGTCAATGGGAATACGGAACGATCCTCGAGCGGAGGAACATCTGGCTGCTCTCGCGCGGAAATCTGAGCAGCCTTCTAAGGCAATTCTCAAGTCCGGCGATCAAAAGGCGGACACAAAGCAGCGCCGAGCAATGCCAACCAAGACCACTGGCGCGATCGAGCACAGCGTAGTAATGCGGCCCCAACCCTCGCCAGCAAGACGATCGCAAGAATAACACTCGCGTACATCATTACGCTTTGGAGATACCATGGGCGCAGGGAAAGGGGCACGATCACAATGGACCCAGAGTGCGGCTCGACCACACCAGGGGCTCGCAACTGTGCCCCCCTTCCTTTCTCTATTATTTTTCTTCTTCTTTTATGTACACAGGACTCTGTTAACCAGAAGCCCTGTCCGATGGTGAACCTGCCGAACTCATGATGCAACAGTTAGGGACTAAAGAGGGCCGCGACGAACATTCAGGTGGTCTCAATTACGAGCATTAAATTCGATTATATACACCAAGTCTGCAGCTCATCCCTGGAGGGGGACATGTTTATTGAGTCCAAATCCCTTGCTTACCGCACTATTTGTATCGGTCCGCTCTACTAGCAGACTTTCCTTCATAAATAATGCAGCACCTTTTTATTGCAATTGCGTTATCTTTTATATATATGTTCATTATATGACATCTTGCACCCGTATATTTTGGTACGGCCGAATACACCAGGGGCTTCTGTTCCCCACTCTATGGTGTGATAAGTCCGAACACTTTCACAAGTCGGCACCCGAACTTATAGCATTATATGAATCGGCTCCGAATCATGTCTTGGGTCAATAGTTGGGTTTGCCCGGCTCCCATGTTTTGGTGCCTTACGTTCCGTTCCGTCGGCTAAGGTAGCACTGGGAGAACCACTGCGATTGCGCCCCGGTTGAGCAAGCTAACGCCTCGATGGAAAAGCTAAAAGCGGCGGCATGATAAGGCGAGAGACGGTTGCTATTCGAGAGGTTTTTCGTGTCATAAAGACTCACGCCGCTTGACGAAGTTAGGACAATGTCCAAAGAAGGCGTGGATAGCGCCCGGATTCGGTCTTCGAATACCGAGGGCTTCGCCCAAATTTAAAATTATAGAATTCTATGGCTAAGTGAGAGTGTTCAAGCATTATAAGTCCGGTTGCCTTGTTAGTTGTGTTGAGCACCTCCTCGATGGACCCAACAATGGGAACAAGAGTGCTCATGTTTATCGAACACCCGGCACTTTCGTGGCTTGGGGGCTGAAACCAACGACTTGCCATCTCTCGATTTTATAAATGGCCGCCTGAAGGTAATATTTTAAATTAAACAAGTGTTGCTCATGGCGCATATAAATGAAGTTTTCAGCGCCGGGATAATTACACAGCGAGTTCACTCAAAGATTACATTTCGGGAGCACTCATACGCAATATCGCGAGCTCCTTGAGACAACTTTATAATACCTCTCCAACGTGCGATGCTCCTTGCCCGGCGGCGGTGGGTCGTGAAGCTTCTCCGCATCGGTTTGCCCATTGCACCTTTATGCGGGCAAGGGCCCGGCGAAGCGCCTTCGATCTGGCGGGCGCTTGACTACATCCAGCTGGGGCATGCATCCACTAGCCGCCGCCGAGGCCAAAGTAGCTCCCTGGCATGGCTGTCGAGCCACGGCCGGAATATGAGACCCTTCATGGCCTCCTTAGCTACCTTGTGGAGTTCGACCAGCCGCTTCACTGGTCGCTTGGGGCACCGGATGGCCGGCCTCGAGTCTTGAGACCAAAAGATCTTCTCCGTCGAGCTCCCTCCTCGCCACGATAGAATCTTGGCGACATCGGATGCACTCTGGCGCAGATCTGCAAGCATACAGAGCTCGAATGCGGGTAAGTGTCGGGTAATTCACATTAACATGCCTGCTTTGCATGAAAATGCCTTACCGCGCTATCTTCTTTATGTCCTCAACCTCTGAAGAGCCTTATGGGCCTCGGCCTTGGCGGACTTGGCACTTTCGAGGCGAGGCAAGCTCGGACTCTCGAGTCTTGAGTCACGCTCCAAACTCTCATGCTTTTCCATGAGAGCACGGAGCTCTTGCGAACTTCCGCCACCCGTGCCTCTTGCTTTTCTCGCTCAGCCCGTTCATGGCCGCCTTTGCGTTTGGCCGCGGACACGGCATCCTTCAGGGCTGCCACCTCGTTAGTGGCCCCTGCACTACACATATTATCCTTGTTAATTTTATTTGCAACCAAAATCCTTTTCTGTAAGGTACTTATTCAAAGAGGTGTTACTCACCTTCTTTTTCCTCGAGCTGCCTCTTGGCATGGTCGAGCTCTTGCTCGGACCGCTCGAGATCCTTCTTCAGCACCTCGACCTCCGCCGTTAATGCGGCAGAGGTCAGCAGTGCAGCCTGCAAACCCATATTGACATATTTTAGGCCACCCTGCGTATATCTTGTTAGATCCTCAGTCCGGCTTTTCTTTCCGAACACCGGACTAAGCATCAGAGGCTCTTGTCTATGCGGTACTACATTACATAATTTTAACTTCTTACCTCAAAGCCTGTTAGAAGGCTGCTGCAGGCTTCGGCCAGCCCGCTCTTAGCGAGCTGGACCTTCTCAATCACCGCACTCATGATAGTGCGGTGTTCTTCCTCGATGGAAGCGCCTTTAAGCGCCTCCAACAGGTTATCCGGCGCCTCCGGTTGGACGGAGGCCACCGGCGTCACGGTCCTGCCCTTCTTTCGAAGGGGCCGCTTGCTGGACTCTGGAACCACTGCGGGTTCCGATGTAGAGTCCGGCACGAAGTCCGGGAGGCTGCCTGACGGCGCCTCCGGAGCCTCCTCCTGATGGGTCCCTCTCTGGGATCCCACCTCGGCGTCCTCGTCGGCGCGTGGGGTAGAGGCAGTCGGGATGGAATTTACATCCGACGAGGCCAACGACCCGCTCGTTGAGTCGGGAAGATCGTCATCGGCCGGACTACGGACAGAACGCGGCATTAGAAGGGCCTTCTGCGACATGAAAGAAATTACACATCAAGGATCCGGATACTTACGATCTTGCGGACGCTTTGGCCCTTGAGGCCACTCATCCTCGCCAACGCTGGTGTTGGCGAAACTGTCCGAGGGATAGTTCTCCCCTCTTGGACCCTTGGCCTCCCGATTGGGGAAGCCTTCCTCTTCTTCTCCCCTCCTCGGGAGAATACTCCTCCTCCTCGTCTTGAGGAGGAGTCCTCGTCGTCGTCGGATGCTGATTGCGGGAACTCTTTGAGTCCCGTGGCCACCTTCTTGGCCTTCTTCTCCGGCACCACGTGCGGTGCGGAACCAGCAACCTGATGGCGGGCGTCCACTGGTCTTCGGCATGGGAGCCGGGCTGATAAGCAGCTTGGCCTACGCATCCATTCTGTCAAAGAAAGTGGCGAATGAAATCCCACTAAAAGTTAATTTAATTATCACAAGTGTCCGTGATGGGGTTGAATCACTTACCTCGTCGGTTGGATCTCAAGCTGAATCGCGATCTTCCGTCGCGGATGCGGGGCCAGCGCCCTTGAACAGCACCCTCGAGCGCCTTCGTATGTTGTATCGAAGAGCCCGCTTAGCGCTGGTGCTGTTCGGATTGAACTCCACAAATTAAATGCCCGTTCTTGGCATGGGAGGATCCGCCGGATGAGCATGACTTGGACCACGTCGGCGAGCTGAGCCTATTGCTCACCATTTTCTTGATGCAGGCTCGAGTCCGTCACCTCCACGGATTGCCCCACTGCAAGCCCTTCTCTTTCGTGGAGGTGAGCTGCGTGGGAATGCAGATCTAAACTTCGGGGCCGCCGCCCATGTGGGCTTGCGGCTCGGTGATGTAGAACCACCACGATTGCCACCCCTTGACGGAATCCACAAAGGTCCTTGAGCCAAGGTGCGTTGGGCAATTTGCCCAACATGGCGCCCGCATTCGCTTATGTGCCCTTCACAACCTTGACGATGTTGAAGGTCTTGAGCCACATGCCAAAGTGGGGCGGATGCGAGAGAAGGCCTCGCGCCTGACGATAAGCGCCGAGATGTTGAGGATGAAGTTGGCGCCGGATCGTGGAAATCCAGGCCGTGAAAAACATGATCCCGGAAAAATGGATGGGCGGAAAGCCCGGTCCGCGGAGGAAGTGGGGGAGGAAGACGACCCTCTCATGAGGCCCAGGGGTAGGGATGAGCTGCCCCTCGTCGGGCAGCCAATGCGCGATATCGCTGGAAAGGTATCCGGCGTTGCGCAGCTTGGTGATGTCCTCCTCCTTAGCGGTGGAGGCTAACCATTTACCTCCCGCTCCGGACATATTCGGAGAAGGTCGAGGCGAGATCATAAGCTTGGGCGTTGGAGCTCGAATGCGGGAGATGGATAAGCAAAGGAGGAAGAAGGCGTGGGTGAGAAGGTGAATCCTTATCCCTTATATATAGGCGGACAACGTCGTCCCCACCAGCTGATAAAACTCGCTTATCTCCCAAGTGCCACCATCAATGGGCGGTTGGGTTACCCGTCCGTATTGATGAGAATCCGGAATAAGGGGAACACGATCTCTGCTCGACAAGGCGTGCCAAGAAACGCTTAGCTAAGCGTCTTTGAGGTGGTATGGTAAAAAACTATTCAAACAAAGGCTTGGTAGCGGTGTGATGTCACGCCGCATAATACGTCAGCAGATTGAGCTAGTGTATATTTTGTTCTCTCTACGGTGGAATGTGGAAATTATTTTTGCAGAGCCGGACACTATCCTGGTGTTCATGATCTTCCCTGGATTATTCAAGGGAGGAACCCGCCTTGCAATGCCGAACATTATGCGCACCGGACTTATCATCATTGAAGACTGGTTTAGGGGCTACTGAGGGAGTCCTGGACTAGGGGGTGTCCGGACAACCGGACTATCATTATCCGCCGGACTCCAAGACTACGAAGATAGAAGATTGAAGACTCCGGCTCGTGTCCGGATGGTACTTTCCTTGGCGTGGAAGGCAAGCTTGGTGATACGGATATGTAGATCTCCTACCATTGTAACCAACTCTGTGTAACCCTAGCCTCCTCCGGTGTCTATATAAACCGGAGGGCTTTAGTCCGTAGGACAACATACATTACAACAATCATACCATAGGCTAGCTTCTAGGGTTTAGCCTCCTTGATCTCGTGGTAGATCCACTCTTGTACTACCCATATCATCAATATTAATCAAGCAGGACGTAGGGTTTTACCTCCATCGAGAGGGCCTGAACCTGGGTAAAAACATCGTGTCCCTCGTCTCCTGTTACCATCCGCCTAGACACACAGTTCGGGACCCCCTACCCGTGATCCGCCGGTTTTGACACCGAACACCACTTTTAGTCAGGATAGCTCGTACTAGCTGTCCCCTTTCGAATTGGCCGTTGTTGGATCCCTTCCCGCTCAATATTTGGGGAGAGGACCAGGGCCTCTATAAATAGGACTAGCCACCATAGTTGAGGGGACGGATCAATTCCTCCTGGAGCATCCAGCCAAGCACAAGAACACCTCTCCTCGCGAGGTTGTTCTTCCTTTGTACTGTTCTTCATCATCCCAAGAGGAAATCCACCACCACCACACAGGAGTAGGGTATTACACCACAACGGTGGCCCGAACCTATATAAATCTTGTGTCTCTTGTGCTTTGAGTTCATCGAGCTAGCTTAGGGATCACGGCGAGGCTGAGAGCGAGATTCAGTAGGGGAAAATCTTCATGCGCACCCTAGTGTTCGAAACTCAAGGGTTTTGCCGGAACTCGATATCCGGCAGTGTTGAAGTGAATGATATCAATGTTTTCCTTGTTGACATGATCTCTGAGAAAGTGATGACGGATCTTAATGTGCTTTGTCTTCGAGTGCTGAACTGGATTCTTGGAAAGCTTGATGGCGCTTTCATTGTCACAGAAGAGTGGCACATTCTTCGTGTTGATGCCATAGTCCTTGAGAGTTTGCTTCATCCATAGAAGCTGAGCACAGCATGATCCAGCAGCAATGTCTTCAGATTCAGCAGTGGAGAGTGACACACAGTTCTACTTCTTTGAAGACCAGCAGACAAGTGATCGACCGAGAAAGTGACATGTTCCTGAGGTGGATTTGTGGTCAACCTTGTCACCAGCATAATCAACATCAGAATACCCAATCAGATCAAATGTTGAGCCCTTTGGATACCATAATCCTACCGTTGGGGTGTAAGCCAAATATTGAAGAATTCGCTTCACAGCTAGGTGATGCGACTCCTTTGGTGCCGCTTGGAATCGGGCACACATGCAAATGCTAAGCATGATATCTGACCTAGATGCACATAAGTAAAGTAAGGAACCAATCATGGAGCGATATACCTTTTGATCAAATTCATTACCATTGTCGTCAGGACCCATATGACTTTTGGTTGGCATTGGCGTCGTGTATCCTTTGCAGTCTTGCATTCCAAACTTCTTCAGGCAATCTTTGAGGTATTTCTCTTGTGATATGAAGATGCCATTTCTCTGCTGACGGATTTGAAGACCAAGGAAGAACTTCAGCTCACCCGTCATGGACATCTGATATTGTTCTTGCATCATGTGCCCAAATTCATCACTATATCTCTTGTCGCTGCAGCCGAAAATAATGTCATCCACATAGATTTGGAACACAAACAGTTCATCGTCGTATGACTTCGTGAAGAGTGTTGGACCTAGAGAACCAGGTTTGAAGCCTTTGCTCTTCAAGAAGTCTTTGAGCATGTCATACCAAGCGCGAGGGGCTTGTTTGAGGCCATACAGTGCCTTGTTGAGCTTATACACCATATCAGGATGTTTTGGATCTTCAAAGCCAGGTGGTTGTGCAACATACTCTTCTTCTTCAATTTTACCATTGAGAAAGGCACTCTTCACATCCATTTGGTACAGAAGGATGTTGTGATGGTTGGCATATGCAAGCAGTATGTGAATGGCTTCAAGTCTTGCCACGGGAGCAAATGTTTCATCGAAGTCAAACCCTTCTATTTGAGTGTAACCTTGAGCAACTAGACGAGCCTTGTTTTTGACAACTTGATCATGTTCATCTTGTTTGTTGCGATAGATCCATTTGATGCCAATGATATTATGCTTGTGAGGATCAGGATGCTTGACTAGTTCCCAGACATTATTCAGCTCGAACTGATGAAGCTCTTCTTGCATGGCTTGAATCCATTTAGGTTCCATAAAGGCTTCAGCAACTTTCTTGGGTTCAGATATAGAGACAAATGCAAAGTGCCCACAGAAATTTGCCAGTTGTGTTGCTCTTTAACGAGTGAGTGGACCAGGTGCATTAATGTCGTCAATTATCTTCTCAGTGTGTACTTCATTTGCAACACGGGGACGTACTGGACGAAGATTTTGCCCTTGGAGATCATTGTCTTCAGCTTCAGCATTGACTTCAGGTTGAGCATTGTCTTCAGGTTGACTTGGTGCAATGATGAGTTCATCTTCAGCCTGAGACTCGGACGGTATGATTTCTCCAGTACCCATGAGCTTGATAGATTCACTAGGAGGAACTTCATCTAGCACATTTGGCAGGTGCTCTCTTTGCGAGCCGTTAGTCTCATCGAACCGCACATCCACAGTTTCAACCACTTTATAGTGAAAGAGGTTGAAGACTATGTAGGAGTGCGAATCCTTCCTGTATCCAAGAATAAAACCTTCATGTGCTTTCGGTGCAAATTTTGAAGTGTGATGTGGATCCTTGATCCAGCACCTAGCACCAAATACTCTATAGTAACTGACGCTTGGCTTCTTACCAGTTAGCAGCTCATATGGTGTCTTCTTTAGAAGCTTGTGAAGATAAACTCGGTTGATGATGTGGCATGCAGTGTCAATGGCTTTAGGCCAGAACTTCCTTGGAGTCTTGTACTCATCTAGCATTGTTCGAGCCATCTCGATGAGGGTTCTGTTCTTGCGCTCCATGATGCCATTCTGCTGAGGTGTGTAGGGAGCAGAAAACTCATGAGTGATGCCCAGTGTATCAAGGGAAGTGTCGAGTCCGGTGTTCTTGAATTCTGTGCCATTGTCACTTCTGATGTGCTTGATCTTGACACCATAGTTCGTCATGGCACGATTGGTGAAGCGTCGGAAGACATCCTTCACTTCAGTCTTATAGAGAATTATATGCACCCAGGTATATCTTGAGTAATCATCAACAATAACGAAACCATAAAGACAAGCAGTGGTAGTAAGAGTAGAGTAATGAGGAGGGCTGAATAAGTCCATGTGAAGCAGCTCGAAGGGTTGAGATGTCGTCATGATTGTCTTCGAGGGTTGCTTGGCCCTAGTCATCTTCCCAGCTTCAAAGGCACTACATAGATGGTCTTTCTTCAACTTGACACCTTCGATGCCCACGACATGCTTCTTCTTCGCGAGAGTGTACAAGTTCCTCATGCCTGCATGTCCTAGCCTCCAATGCCAGAGCCAACACTCTGAAGCTTTTTCTAGAAGACATACGGCAAGCTGTGGTCCTGCTAAGAAATCTACCATATACAGATCATCTTTTCGATACCCTTCAAAGACTAGAGATTTGTCAGATTCCATAAGGACAAGGCAACGATATTTTCCAAATATCACAATCATGTTCAAATCACATAGCATTGATACAGACATTAAGTTGATACCAAGGGATTCAACAAGCATCACTTTATCCATGTGCTGATCCTTTGAGATTGCAACTCTACCAAGACCCAATACCTTACTTTTACTGGTGTCAGCAAATGTGATATGACTCTTATCAGACGGTCGAAGAGTTGAATCCATCAAAAGACTTTGATCACCAGTCATGTGGTTGGTGCAGCCACTATCCATAATCCATTCTGAAGCTTGAGGTGTCATAGCCTACAGTACAGTTTGGGGGATAGGCTTCACCAAGAGAGTTGTGAAGCATAAACATTTGACGAACAAGTGGAACATAGAAGGTCGGATCTTGGTTAGGATAGATAGGATGAGTGTCAAGGAATCCCGGGATGAAATACATAGTGAGTCCATTTGGGCATTTTATCTTGCGTCCCACAAGATGTTTAAGGTCCCCAGCATAAGCATCAGACGCCTTTGATTTCCGGCTAGAGACCTTTCCCTGCAAAAGAGAGTTAAGTTTTCTTAACCACCCACATCTTCGGGGGTGGCTTAGAAGCAATGAGTCTAAGTGCAGCATCTGAGAACTTTGGCTTTGAAGCCCTAGCAAATAGCCTTGAAGGAGGAGAATAATACTCATAGGAATAAGCAGAAAAGTTCTTAGACTTATGAACATAGCGGTTTGATGAAACACGCTCATATTCAAAGGTCTGAGTATGATTTCCCTGCAAAACATTGGCATTAGGGTGACTCAAGTGAGTCTTCTGTCTGTATGAAGCCTTTGGACCATATGAAGCCTTTGGTCTGGGGTTTGTCTTCTTCCCAGGTGGTGTCGTAATGACATTCATGGGAAGACTTTCGAGACACCTTTTGGGTACCCATATATTCTTAAGAGGTGGTCCATTCCTGCAGTTAGTACTAATATACCTGGCAAACACTTCACCATTCTGATTCCTGAACAGTTTATAGTTTGCATCAAAGGATTCATCAATGATAATTGGGTCAACTAGTGAAGCCAGATAAGGTAGATGGATCTACTGAAGGTCCCTTAGCAGCAACCCATGTGGTTTTGGGGTACTGCTCATGCATCCAGTAAGAACCATCTTTCCTAGGGTTAACATCCAGTAAGAACCATCGCTCCTAAACCCTAAACCCAACACCCTCTTTCCTAGGGTTTCGGTTCAGAATCTGCTTATTAAGGGCATCACATAGTGTCTGATGCCCTTTGAGACTTTTGTACATTCCTATCTCAAGTAATGACTTCAACCTAGCATTCTCATCAGCAATAGTAGTGGTATCCTCAGATGAGGGGTTAGTTACCACAGCAGCAGTTGAAGATATTGCAACAGTAGCAGCAGTTGAACATTCAGCAATAGAGACAGCATTATCACGCTCAATACATTTTAGGCATGGTGGTTCAAATGCTTCCTGAGAGGAACTGATCTGTTGAGCGCAGAGTGACTCGTTTTCCTTTTGAAGATCTTCATGAGACGATCTCAATTTCTCAAGTTCCTTCTTCTTTGAAGATAATCATAGGAGAGCTTTTCATGAGAGGTTAAGAGCGAGTCATGACGACTTTCAAGTTCCTCATACTTAACATGAAGATTTTCAATGCCTTCAATTAAGGACTGAGATCGGGTCATTTCCGCGTCCAACGGGTCATCGCTTTTGTCTAACAATTTTTGAATGTGTTCCATGCCATTCTGTTGTTTAGTTGCAATTTTAGCAAGTGTTTTGTATCTAGGTTTACATTCACATTCAAAGTCATCTTCACTTGATGTTTGAAAGTAAGCATCGCGTGAGTTTACCTTGGCACCACGTGCCATGAAGCAGTAGGTGGGAGCAGAGTCATCCTCATCCTTGGCATCAGCGTTGATGACGAGGCCATTGTCTTCAATGTTGAAGATGGACTTGGCGACGTATGCAGAAACTAGAGCAAGGCTTGCCACTCCAGAATCATATTCCTCCTCAGACTCCACCTCTGCCTCCTGAGACGCAGACTCCTCCTCTGAGTCCATCTCCTTGCCAACAAAAGCACGAGCCTTTCTAGATGAGCTCTTCTTGTGTGATGAAGACTTCGACGAAGACTTGGAAGAAGATTCTGAGGATTTCTTCTTCTTCTTGTCATCAGAATCATATTCCTTGCTCATCTTATTCTTCTTTGTCTCATTGTCCCATTGTGGACACTCAGAGATGTAGTGACCAGGTTTCTTGCACTTGTGACAGGTTCTCTTCCTGTGATCACGAGAGGAAGCTTCATCATTTCTTGGGCTGGATCTTGAAGACTTTCTAAAGTCTTTCTTCTTGGTGAACTTCTGGAACTTCTTCACAAGCATAGCTAGTTCCGTTCCAATGTCTTCAGGATCACAAGAACTGCAGTCAGATTCTTCTTCAGATGAGGAGACGGCATTTGCCTTCAAAGTGCGAGTACGACCATAGTTGGGACCATAGATATCTCTTTTCTCAGATAGCTGGAACTCATGTGTGTTGAGCCTCTCAAGTAGTTCAGACAGATCGAGAGTCTTGAAGTCAGGGTGCTCTTGAATCATCAGGGCCAGGGTGTCAAACGAGCTGTCGAGAGATCTCATAAGTGTCGTGATGATTTCGTGCTTGGTGATCTCAGTGGCACCGAGTGCATGAAGCTCATTAGTGATATCAGTGAGGAGATCAAATGTGAGCTGGACATTCTCATTGTCATTTCTCTTGAAGCGGTTGAAGAGATTGCGAAGAACACTGATCCTCGAATCTCTCTGTGTTGAGACGCCTTCATTGACCTTGGAGAGCTAGTCCCAGACCAGCTTTGCAGTTTCCAAAGCACTCACACGACCATACTGCCCCCAGATGACCACAGATAATGTTCTTGGCAGTTGAGTCCAGTTGCACGAACTTCTTGACATCAGCAGGAGTGACACCTTCACCAGTCTTGGGAACACCGTTCTTGACGACATACCAGAGATCGGCATCAATGGCTTCAAGATGCATGCACACCTTATTCTTCCAGTAGGGGTAATCAGTGCCATCGAAGAAAGGGCACACAGCGGAGACTTTGATTATCCCTGCAGTCGACATAGCTAAACTCCAGGTGGTTAAACCGAATCACACAGAACAAGGGAGCACCTCGCTCTAATACCAATTGAAAGTGCTAGTATTCGACTAGAGGGGGGTGAATAGGCGATTTTTATGAAAGTCTTCAAAACATGGATGTTTCAAAGACAAACGATAGAAATGACCCTATTGATATGCAGCGGAAGGTAGAATACACTAGCCAAGCCATAGTCAAGCAAGCAATGAAGTGAAAGCACGAAGACTAAAGCAGCTAGGTAGATTGGATCAGGATGGTAGATAGAATGAAGCCAAACAGACAACAGTCTTCACGCAGTGAAGTCAAACAGATCAGGCAAGTAGGCAAAGACTTCACGAAGACAAACAGTAAGTAAGGTGAGAGAGGTAGGATAGAAACAGTTGCTCGAAGAGGACAAGGGATTTGTTGGACCAGTTCCAGTTGCTGTGACAACTGTACGTCTGGTTAGGGAGGCTGAGATTCAACTCAGAAGACCATGTCTTCACCTTATTCCCCTTGAGCTAAGAACACTTAGTCCTCGCCCAATCACTCTGGTAAGTCTTCAAGGGAGACTTCCAAACCTTCACAGACTTCGTTCACTGGCAATCCACAATGACTCTTGGATGCTCAGAATGCGACGCCTAACCGGCTGGAGGATTCACAGTCCTCAAGTGTAATAAGTCTTCAGTTCACGCGGACAGAAAGACTTCAGTGATGCCTAACATTCTTTGGCTCTAGGTGTTTTGGGCTTTATCCTCACAAGGATTCTCTCTCAAAAGCTTCGGAGGTGGGTTGCTCTCAAACGACAAAAGTTGTGCACAAACTCTGAGCAGCCACCAATTTATGGTGTAGGGGGTGGGCTATTTATAGCCAGGAGGCACCACAACCTGATTTGTCCAAAATGACCCAGGGTCACTAAGGAACTGACACGTGTCCAACGGTCAGATTTCAAACACACGCGACAGCTTAGCTTGGGCTACAAGCCAAGCTGACTCATCCATATCTGGATAAGATTTGCTCTCATTGTCTTCGCTCGAAGACTTAGGTTTTGGTTGAGCATCACATCAGTCACTCTAACTTTGTTCACTTGGACCCCACTTAACAGTACGGTCGTTCCTATGACTCAACAAAGAAGAAAAGGAAACTACGAAACAACTATGTCTTCGCACTCCATAGTCTTCACGCGATGTCTTCTCCTGCCATAGTCTTCAATGTGAATGTCTTCACAGACCACCATTGTCTTCAATGTCTTCACACATTTTTAGGGGTCATCTCTGGTAGGTAAACCGAATCAATATGGGACTACTACCTGTGTTATCCTGCAATTCTCACAAACACATTAGTCCCTCAACCAAGTTTGTCGTCAATACTCCAAAACCAACTAGGGGTGGCACTAGATGCACTTACAGGATGGCAAAGTAAAAGGTATATTTGATATACATGTCATTGATGTGTACCTTACTAATGCTCGTAGTAGCGCCTGGGTATTTGATACTGGTTTTGTTGCTCATATTTGCAACTCGAAATAGGGGCCACGGATTAAACGAAGATTGGCTAAGGACGAGGTGACGATGCACGTCAGGAATGGTTCCAAAGTCGATGTGATCGCCGTCGGCACACTACCTCTACATCTACCTTCGGGGTTAGTTTTAGACCTGAATAATTGTTATTTGGTTCCAGCATTGAGCATGAACATTATATCTGGATCTTGTTTGATGCGAGACGGTTATTCATTTAAATCAAAGAATAATGGTTGTTCTATTTATATGAGTAATATCTTTTATGGTCATGCTCCCTTGTTAAGTGGTCTATTTTTGTTGAATCTCGATCGTGGAGATACACATGTTCATAATATTGAAGCCAAAAAATGCAAAGTTGGTAATGATAGTGCATCTTATTTGTGGCACTGCCATTTGGGTCATATTGGTGTAAAGCGCATGAAGAAACTCCATGCTGATGAGCTTTTGGAATCACTTGATTATGAATCACTTGGTGCTTGCGAACCATGCCTCATGGGATGGATGACTAAAACTCCGTTCTCCGGAACAATGGAACGAACTACTGGCTTATTGGAAATAATACATACCGATGTATGCGGTCCAATGAGTGTTGAGGCTCGTGGTGGGTATCATTATTTTCTGACCTTTACATAAGTCTGAAACATTTGAAAAGTTCAAAGAATTTCAGAGTGAAGTGGAAAATCATCGTAACAAGAAAATAAAGTTTCTGCGATCTAGTCGTGGAGGCGAATATTTGAGTTACGAGTTTGGTCTTCATTTGAAACAATGTGGAATAGTTTCACAACTCACGCCACCTGGAACACCACAGCGTAATGGTGTGTCCAAACGTCGTAACCATACTTTATTAGGTATGGTGCGATCTATGATGTCTCTTACTGATTTACTGTTATCATTTTGGGCTTATGGTTTAGAGACGGTTGCATTCACTTTAAATAGGGCACCATCTAAATCCTCTAAGACGGCGCCTTATGAACTGTGGTTTGGCAAGAAACCAAAGTTGTCGTTTCTTAAAGTTTGGGGCTGCGATGCTGATGTGAAAAAGCTTCAACCTGATAAGCTCGAACCTAAATCAAAGAAATGCATCTTCATAGGATACCCAAAGGAAACTGTTAGGTACACCTTCTATCACAGATCCGAAGGTAAAATATTCGTTGCTAAGAATGGATCCTTTCTAGAGAAGGAGTTTCTCTCGAAAGAAGTGAGTGGGAGGAAAGTAGAACTTGATGAGGTAATTGTACCTTCTCCCAAATTGGAAAGTAGTTCATCACACAAATCAGTTCTAGTGATTCCTACACCAATTAGGGAAGAAGCTAATGATGATGATCATGAAAGTTCAGATCAAGTTACAATCGAACCTTGTAGGTCTTTCAGAGTACGATCCGCACCAGAGTGGTACGGTAATCATGTTCTGGAAGTCATGTTACTAGACCATGATGAACCTACGAACTATGAGGAAGCGATGATGAGCCAGATTCCGCGAAATGGCTTGAGGCCATGAAATCTAAGATGGGATCCATGTATGAGAACAAAGTGTGTACTTTGGTGGACTTGCCCGATGATCGGCAAGCCATAGAAAATAAATGGATCTTCAAGAAGAAGACGATCTTGTGGTAATATTCTCAGATACAAAGCTCGACTTGTTGCAAAAGGTTTTCGACAAGTTCAAGGAGTTGACTACGATGAGACCTTCTCACCCATAGTGATGCTTAAGTCTATCCGAATCATGTTAGCAATTGCCGCATTTTATGATTATGAAATTTGGCAGATGGATGTCAAAACTGCATTCCTTAATGGATTTCTGGAAGAAGAGTTGTATATGATGCAACCAGAAGGTTTTGTCGATCCAAAGGGTGCTAACAAAGCGTGCAAGTTCTAGCGATCCATTTATGGACTGGTGCAAGCCTCTCGGAGTTGGAATAAACGCTTTGATACTGTGATCACAGCATATGGTTTTATACAGACTTTTGGAGAAGCCTGTATTTACAAGAAAGTGAGTGGGAGCTCTGTAGCATTTCTAGTATTATATGTGGATGACATATTGTTGATTGGAAATGATATAGAATTTCTGGATAGCATAAAAGGGAGCTTGAATAAGAGTTTTTCAATGAAAGACCTCGATGAAGCTACTTACATATTGGGCATCAAGATCTATAGAGATAGACCAAGATGCTTAATTGGACTTTCACAAAGCACATACCTTGATAAAGTTTTGAAGAAGTTCAAAATGGATCAGTCAAAGAAAGGGTTCTTGCCTGTGTTACAAGGTGTGAAGTTGAGTCAGACTCAATGCCCAACCACTGCAGAAGATGGAGAGAAAATGAAAGTCATTCCCTATGCTTCAGCCATAGGTTCTATCTTGTATGCAATGTTGTGTACCAGACCTGATGTGTGCCTTCCTATAAGTATAGTAGGGAGGTACCAAATAATCCAGGAGTGGAGCACTAGACAACGGTCAAGAACATCCTGAAATACCTGAAAAGGACTAAGGATATGTTTCTTGTTTATGGAGGTAACAAAGAGCTCATCGTAAATGGTTAAGTCGATGCAAGCTTTGACACTGATTTGAATGACTCTAAGTCGCAATCCAGATACGTATTTATATTGAATGGTGGACCTGTCAGTTGGTGCAGTTCCAAGCAAAGCGTCATGGCAGGATCTACATGTGAAACGGAGTACATAACTGCTTCGAAAGCAGCAAATGAAGGAGTCTGGATGAAGGAGTTCATATCCGATCTAGGTGTCATACCTAGTGCATCGGGTCCAATGAAAATCTTTTGTGACAATACTGGTGCAATTGCCTTGGCAAAGGAATGCAGATTTCACAAGAGAACCAAGCACATCAAGAGACGCTTCAATTCCATCTATCATCAAGTGTCGGAGGGAGACATAGAGATTTGCAAAATGCATACGGATCTGAATGTTGCAAACCCGTTGACTAAGCCTCTTCCACGAGAAAAACATGATCAGCACCAAGACTCCATGGGTGTTAGAATCATTTCTTTGTAATCTAGATTATTGACTCTAGTGCAAGTGGGAGACTGAAGAAAATATTCCCTAGAGGCAATAATAAAGTTTTTATTTATATTTCCTTATATCATGATAAATGTTTATTATTAATGCTAGAATTGTATTAACCGAAAACTTAGTACATGTGTAAATACATAGACACAACATAGTGTCCCTAGTATGCCTCTACTTGACTAGCTCGTTAATCAAAGATGGTTATGTTTCCTAACCATAGACATGTGTTGTCATTTGATGAACGGGATCACATCATTAGGAGAATGATGTGATGGACAAGACCCATCCATTAGCTTACCATTATGATCGTTACAGTTTCATTGCTACTGCTTTCTTCATGACTTATACATGTTCCTCAGACTATGAGATTATGCAACTCCCGAATACCAAACGAACACCTTGTGTGCTATCATACGTCAAAACATAACTGGGTGATTATAAAGATGCTCTATAGGTGTCTCCGAAGGTGTTTGTTGGGTTGGCATAGATCGAGATTAGGATTTGTCACTCTGAGTTACGGAGAGGTATCTCTGGGCCCTCTCGGTAATGCTCATCACTATAAGCCTTGCAAGCAATGTGACTAATGAGTTAGTTGCGGGATGAAGTATTACGGAACAAGTAAAGAGACTTGCCAGTAACAAGATTGAACTAGGTATGATGATACAGACGATCGAATCTCGGGAAGTAACATACCGATGACAAAGGGAACAACATATGTTGTTATGCGGTTTGATCGATAAAGATCTTCGTAGAATATGTAGGATCCAATATGAGCATCCAGGTTCCGCTATTGGTTATTGAACAGAGATGTGTCTCGATCATGTCTACATAGTTCTTGAACCCGTAGGGTCCGCACGCTTAACGTTCCATGATGATTTGTATTAAGAGTTATGTGTTTTCGATGACCGAAGTTTGTTCAGAGTCCCGGATAAGATCACTAAAGTTACGAGGAGTCTCAAAATGGTCGAGACACAAAGATTGATATACTGGACGACATTATTCAGACATCGAAAGAGTTCCGAGTGGTTTCGGGTAAAAACAGAGTGCCAGAGGGGTTACCGGAACCCCTGATACGTCTCCAACGTATCTATAATTTTCGATTATTTCATGCTATTATATTACCCGTTTTGGATGTTTATGGGCTTTACTTTACACTTCTGTATCATTTTTGGGACTATCCTACTAACCGGAGGCCCAGCCCGTATTGCTGTTTTTTTTGCCTGTTTCAGTGTTTTGAAGAAAAGGAATATCAAACGGAGTCCGAATGGAATGAAACCTTCGGGAGAGTGATTTTTGGAATGAACGTGATCGAGAGGACTTGGAGTTCAAGTCAAGAAGCAGCCGAGGCGGCCACGAGGGTGGAGGGCGCCCCCCTACTGGGCGCGCCCCCCTATCTCGTGGGCCCCTCGGGTGTCCACCGACCTACTTCTTCCTCCTATATATACCCACGTACCCCGAGAACATCAGAACAAACCACAAAAACTATTTCCACCACCATAACCTTCTGTATCCGCGAGATCCTGTCTTGGAGCCTTCGTCGGTGCTCCGTCAGAGGGGGAATCAACCACAGAGGGCTTCTACATCAACACCATAGCCTCTCCGATGAGTTGTGAGTAGTTTACCACAGACCTTAGGGTCCATAGTTATTAGATAGATGGCTTCTTCTCTCTTTTTGGATCTCAACACCATGTTCTCCTCGATCTTCTTGGAGATCTATTCGATGTAACTCTTTTTGCGGTGTGTTTGTCAAGATCTGATGAATTGTGGGTTTATGATCAAGTTTATCTATGAGAAGTATTTGAATCTCCTCTGAATTCTTTTATGTGTGATTAAGTTATCTTTGCAAGTCTCTTTGAATTATCAGTTTGGTTTGGCCTACTAGATTGATCTTTCTTGCAATGGGAGAAGTGCTTAGCTTTGGGTTCAATCTTGCGGTGTCCTTTTCCAGTGACAGCAGGGGCAGCAAGGCATGTATTGTATTGTTGCCATCGAGGATAAAAAGATGGGGTTTATATCATATTGCATGAGTTTACCCCTCTACATCATGTCATCTTTCTTAATGCGTTACTCCGTTCTTTATGAACTTAATACTCTAGATGCATGCTGGATAGCGGTCGATGTGTGGAGTAATAGTAGTAGATGCAGGCAGGAGTCGGTCTACTTGTCACGGACGTGATGCCTATATACATGATCATGCCTAGACAATCTCATAATTATTCGCTTTTCTATCAATTGCTCGACAGTAATTTGTTCGCCCACCGTAATACTTATGCTATCTTGAGAGAAGCCACTAGTGGAACCTATGGCCCCCGGGTCTATCTTTTTATCATATAAGCTTTCTATCTACTTTTATTTGCATCTTTACTTTTCCAATCTATATTATAAAATACCAAAAATATATTTATCTTATCATATTATCTCTTTCATATCTCACTTTCGCAAGTGGCCGTGAAGGGATTGACAACCCCTTTATTGCGTTGGTTGCGAGTTCTTGTTTGTTTGTGTAGGTGCGTGGGACTTTTGAAGAGCCTCCTACTGGATTGATACCTTGGTTCTCAAAAACTGAGGGAAATACTTACGCTACTATTGCTGCATCACCCTTTCTTCTTCAAGGAAAACCAACGCAAGCCCAAAAAAAGGCCCAAAAATAATAATAAAAAAATAAAAGGGCAATGCTACTATCTCTTGTCCACACTTGTGCTTCAAAGTAGCACCTTGTTCTTCATGTAGTGAGTCTCATATATTGTGCTTCAAAGTAGCACCTTGTTCTTCATGTAGTGAGTCTCATAAGTTGTCTTTTTCATACTAGTGGGAACTTTTCAATATAGAACTTGGCTTGTCCTACGATGGGCTTCCTCAAATGCCCTAGGTCTTCATGAGCAAGCAAGTTGGATGCACACCCACTAGTTTTCTTTTGTTGAGCATTCATAGCTCTAGTGCATCCGTTGCATGGAAATCCCTACTCCTCATGTTGACATCAATTGATGGGCATCTCCATAGCCCGCTGATTAGCCTCGTCAACGTGAGACTTTCTCCTTTTTTGTCTTCTCCACACAATCCCCATCATCATATTCTATTCCACCCATAGTGCTATATCCATGGCTCACGCTCATGTATTGCGTGAAGGTTGAAAAAGTTTGAGATTACTTAAGTATGAAACAATTGCTTGGCTTGTCATCGGGGGTATAGAAGTTGGGAACATCTTTGTGTGACGAAAATGAAGCATAGCCTAACTATATGATTTTTTTGGGATGAACTTTCTTTTGCCATGTTATTTTGAGAAGACATGATTGCTTTGATTAGTATGCTTGAAATATTATTATTTTTGTGTCAATATGAACTTTTGTCTTGAATCTTTCGAATCTGAATATTCATATCACAATTAGGAAGATTTACATTTAAATTATGCCAAAGTATCACTCCGCATCAAAAATTCTCTTTTAGCATTTACCTACTCGAGGACGAGCATGAATTAAGCTTGGGGATGCTTGATACGTCTCCAACGTATCTATAATTTTTGATTGCTCCAT
The DNA here is from genome assembly GCA_021437245.1 of Aegilops speltoides. Classification (NCBI taxonomy): domain Eukaryota; kingdom Viridiplantae; phylum Streptophyta; class Magnoliopsida; order Poales; family Poaceae; genus Aegilops; species Aegilops speltoides. The sequence goes on from CM038141.1 coordinate 324,797,744, forward strand.
GCTACTTTATCTACTGTTTTAGGCAATATTGGGCTTTATTATCCACTTTTATATTATTTTTGGTACTAACCTATTAACCGGAGGCCCAGCACTGATTTGTTTGTTTTATGCCTATTTTAGTGTTTGAGGAAAAGGAATATCGACGGAGTCAAAACGGAACGAAATCAAGCTGGAGAAGTTAATTTTGGAAGGAAACCAATCTGTTGGGCTTGGAGTGCACGTCGAGATTCGGGCTGCCCACGAGGTGGGGCGCGCCCTCCCCAGGCGCGCCCTACCTCGTGAGCACTTCGAGGTCCACCGACGTACCCCTGCACCCATATATACCTCGTGCCCTAAAACTTCCGCAGAAGATAGATCGGGAGTTCCGCCGCTGCAAGCCTCTGTAGCCACCAAAAACCAATCAGGACCCTGTTCCGGCACCCTGCCGCAGGGGGTTCCCATAACCGGAGGCCATCTTCATCATCCCGGCGCTATCCATGATGAGGAGGGAGTAGTTCACCCTCGGGGCTGAGGGTATGTACCGATAGCTATGTGTTTGATCTCTCTCTCTCTCTCGTGTCTCTCGTGTTCCATCTATGGCACGATCTTGATGTATCGAGCTTTGACATTGTAGTTGGATCTTATGATGTTTCTCCCCCTCTACTCTCTTGTGATGAATTGAGTTTCCCCTTTTGAAGTTATCTTATTGGATTGAGTCTTTTATGAACACTTGATGTATGTCTTGCGTGGGATAACCCTGGTGACAATGGGTTATTCTATTGATCCACTTGATTTATGTTTTGGTGATCAACTTGTGGGTTTCGTGACACTTGGGAACCTATGCATAGGGGTTGGCACATGTTCTTGACTCTCCGGTAGAAACTTTGGGGTACTCTTTGAAGTACTTTTATGTTGGTTGGATGAATCTGAGATTGTGTGATGCATATCGTATAATCATGCCCACGGATACTTGAGGTGACAATGGAGTATCTAGGTGACATTAGGGTTTTGGTTGATTTGTATCTTAAGGTGTTATTCTACTACTAACTCTTTTATAGATCGATCCGAAAGAATAACTTTGTGGTGGTTTCGTACCCGACCATAATCTCTACGTTTGTTCTCCGCTATTTGGAGTGACTCTTTGTTGCATGTTGAGGGATTGTCATATGTTCTATCTATGTTATTATTGTTGAGAGAACTTTCACTGGTGAAAGTATGAACCCTAGGCCTTGTTTTCTATCATTGCAATACCGTTTACGCTCACTTTTACCGCTTGTTACCTTGCTGTTTTTATTATTTCAGATTACAAAAACCTATATCTACTATCTATTTTGCACTTGTATCACCATCTCTTCGTCGAACTAGTGCACCTATACAATTTGCCATTGTATTGGGTGTGTTGGGGACACAAGAGACTTTTTGTTATTTGGTTGCAGGGTTGCTTGAGAGAGACCATCTTCATCCTATGCCTCCTACGGATTGATAAACCTTAGGTCATCCACTTGAGGGAAATTTGCTACTATCCTACAAACCTGTGCACTTGCAGGCCCAACAACGTCTACAAGAAGAAGGTTGTGTAGTAGACATCAAGCTCTTTTCTGGCGCCGTTGCCGGGGAGGCTAGGTAAGTGAAGGTATATCTTTAGATCTTGCAACTGAATCTTTTTGTTTCTTGTTTTAGCACTAGTCTAGTTTATAAAAGAAAGCTACAAAAAAATGGAGTTGAGTTTGTCTCATACGCTTCACCTTTTTAATATCTTTCGTGAGTATGATGGAAAGGATAATTGTGCTCAAGTGCTAGAAGAAGAAATCTATAGAATGTTTGCAACTAAATATGTGAATGATGAGCATGATTGCAATGTTGTTAGTATGAATTCCTTGAATATCCACAAGCTTGGGGAAGCTATGTTTGATGAAGATGATATTTTTTGTCCCCCAAGCTTTGATGAGCAAATTTACTATGATGAAAGCATGCCTCCTATCTATGATGATTATTGTGATGACACGTATGCTTTAAAGAATAATTATAGCCATGAAACATGTCATCTTGATCTTAATTTTCAATCACATGATAGTTATTTTGTGGAGTTTGCTCCCACTACTATTGATGAGAAGAATTTTGCTTATGTGGAGAGTAGTAAATTTTCTATGCTAGTAGATCATGAAGAGAATGATTTAGGTGCTGGTTATATTGTTGAATTCATTCATGATGCTACTGAAAATTATTATGAGGGAGGAACATATGCTTGTAGGAGTTGCAATAATGTCAAGTTTCCTCTCTATGTGCTTAAAATCTTGAAATTATGCTTGTTTTACCTTCCTATGCTTGTTGATTATTGTTCCCATAAGTTGTTTTCTCACAAAATCCCTATGCATAGGAAGTGGGTTAGACTTAAATGTGCTAGTCATATGCTTCATGATGCTCCCGTTATGTTTCAATTCTTATCTTTTATGTGAGCATCATTATCATTATCATGTCTAGCTAGGGGCGTTAAACGATAGCGCTTGTTGGGAGGCAACCCAATTTTATTTTAGTTTCTTACTTTTTGGTTCTGTTTAGTAATAAATAATACATCTAGCCTCTTTTTAGATGTGGTTTTGTGTTTTAATTAGTGTTTGTGCCAAGTAGAACCTTTGGGAAGACTTGGGTGAAGTCTTTATGATCATGCTGTAAAAAACAGAAACTTTAGCGCTCACGAGATTAGCTAGAACTTTTTACTGGAGAGTGCTATTTAGTTGATTATTTTTTCAGATGATTTCTAGACAAATTACTCAGGTCAACCAATTTATTTTAGAATTTTTGGAGTTCCATAATTTTGCGTTAGTTACAGATTACTACAGACTGTTCTGTTTTTGACAGATTCTGTTTTTCGTGTGTTGCTTGCTTATTTTGATGAATCTATGACTAGTAAAATAGTTTATAAACCATAGAGAAGTTGGAATACAGTAGGTTTAACACCAATATAAATAAATAATGAGTTCATTACAGTACCTTGAAGTGGTGTTTTGTTTTCTTTAACGGAGACTCACGAGTTTTCTCATTAAGTTTTGTGTGGTTGAAGTTTTCAAGTTTTGGGTAAAGATTTGATGGACTATGGAATAAGGAGTGGAAAGAGCCTAAGATTGGGGATGACCAAGGCACCCCAAGGTAATATTCAAGTACAACGAAGAGCCTAAGCTTGGGGATGCCCCGGAAGGCATCCCCTCTTTCGCCTTCGTACCATTGGTAACTTTACTTGGAGCTATATTTTTATTCACCACATGATATGTGTTTTGCTTGGAGCGTCATTTTCTTTTGTTAGTATTTGCTTGCTGTTAGTTATAATAATGTTTTTATTCTTTAGTTTCAATAAAAAAGTCAAGGATAGCCTTTGCCATGCTTATTTTGCTAGTTTACATGTTGCTGTTTGAAAACAGAAAGTTTACCGCAGTTGCAAAAATTCCCTAGAAAAGTCAGAGCATGGTCTAACGTTGAATCTTTTTGCATATTGAGCTATGATAAATTTATACAGTGGGAATTTTAGATCATAATTTTTGGAGTCAGGGAAGTATTGATACTCTTGCATTCTTTACAGACTGTAGTGTTTTGGCAGATTGCTGTTATGGTTGCATTGTTTGCATATGTTTGCTTGTTTAATGATTCTATTTAAGGATAGGAGCATTAAATATGAAGAGGCATTTAGTATGCAATGTTCAATAATAATTTTATTGATTTGTTACAGTAGAAAATGATAAGGTTTTGCATTGGTTTATACTAACCTATCTCACGAGTTCTTGTTGAGTTTGTTTTGAATGAAGCTTTTGATAAAAAGAGAAACCATGATATGAGAGGAATTAAGGATACACAAAAGTTCAAGCTTGGGGATGCCCAAGGCACCCCAAGATAATATTTCAAGAAGCCTCAAGCATCTAAGCTTAGGGATGCCCCGGTAGGCATCCCACCTTTCTTCTTCAACAACTATCGGTTAGTATCGGTTGAACCTAAGTTTTTTGCTTCTTCACTTGAGTTGTGCTATCCTTGCAATGTAGTTTTATTTAGCTTTGCTTGCTGTTTGAATAAAGTATCAAGATCTGAAATTCTTAAATGGGAGAGTCTTCACATAGTTGCATAATTATTCGACTACTCATTGATCTTCACTTATATCTTTCGGAGTAGTTTGTCATTTGCTCTAGTACTTCACTTATACCTTTAGAGCACGGTGGTGGATTTGTTTTATACAAACTATTGACCTCTCATGCTTCACTTAGATTATTTTGAGAGTCATTAATATCATGGTAATTTGCTTAATGTTAATATACTTGGTATTCAAGATATGTGAAACTTTCTTTTGAGTGTGTTGAATACTAAGAAAAGTTTGATGCTTGATAATTGTTTTGAGATATGGAGGTGATAATATCAAAGTCGTGCTAGTTGGGTGATTATGAATTTGAGAAATACTTGTGTTGAAGTTTGCAAATCCCGTAGCATGCACGTATGGTTAAAGTTTTGTAACAAATTTCAAACATGAAGTGTACCTGGCTTGTGCATCCTTATGAGTGGCGGTCGGGGACGAGCGATGGTCTTTTCCTACCAATCTATCCCCCTAGGAGCATGCGCGTAGTACTTGATTTTTGATGGCTTCTAAATTTTTGCAATAAGTATATGACTTCTTTTGACTAATGTTGAGTCCATGGATTATACGCACTCTCACCTTTCCACCTTGCTAGCCTCTTCGATGCCGTGCATTGCCCTTTCTCACCTTGAGAGTTGGTGCAAACTTCGCGGTGCATCAAACCCGTGATATGATCGCTCTATCACACATAAACCTCCTTATATCTTCCTCAAAACAGCCACCATACCTACCTATCATGGCATTTCCATAGCCATTCCGAGATATATTGCCATGCAACTTCCATCATCATCATCATGACATACATTACTTTTGTCATATTGCCATTGCATGATCATGTAGTTGACATCGTATTTGTGGCAAAGCCACCATGCATTATTTTCATACATGTCACTCTTGATTCACTGCACCATCCCGGTACACCACCGGAGGCATTCATATAGAGTCATATCTTGTTCTAGTTTCGAGTTGTAATTCATATGTTGTAATGAAAGTGTGATGATCATCATTATTAGAGCATTGCCCAAATAAAAAAAGAAAGGCCAAAAAAAAGAAAGGCCCAAAAAAGGCCCAAAAAATAAAAATAAAATAAAAAGGGCAATGCTACTATCTCTTTTCCACACTTGTGCTTCAAAGTAGCACCTTGTTCTTCATGTAGTGAGTCTCATATATTGTGCTTCAAAGTAGCACCTTGTTCTTCATGTAGTGAGTCTCATAAGTTGTCTTTTTCATACTAGTGGGAACTTTTCAATATAGAACTTGGCTTGTATATTCCTACGATGGGCTTCCTCAAATGCCCTAGGTCTTCGTGAGCAAGAAAGTTGGATGCACACCCACTAGTTTTCTTTTGTTGAGCATTCATAGCTCTAGTGCATCCGTTGCATGGCAATCCCTACTCCTCATGTTGACATCAATTGATGGGCATCTCCATAGCCCGTTGATTAGCCTCGTCAACGTGAGACTTTCTCCTTTTTTGTCTTCTCCACACAATCCCCATCATCATATTCTATTCCACCCATAGTGTTATATCCATGGCTCACGCTCATGTATTGCGTGAAGGTTGAAAAAGTTTGAGATTACTTAGCTATGAAACAATTGCTTGGCTTGTCATCGGGGGTATAGAAATTGGGAACATCTTTGTGTGACGAAAATGAAGCATAGCCTAACTATATGATTTTGTTGGGATGAACTTTCTTTTGCCATGTTATTTTGAGAAGACATGATTGCTTTGATTAGTATGCTTGAAGTATTATTATTTTTGTGTCAATATGAACTTTTGTCTTGAATCTTTTGGATCTGAATATTCATATCACAAGTAAGAAGATTTACATTGAAATTATGCCAAAGTATCACTCCGCATCAAAAATTCTCTTTTATCATTTACCTACTCGAGGACTAGCAGGAATTAAGCTTGGGGATGCTTGATACGTCTCCAACGTATCTATAATTTCTGATTGCTCCATGCTACTTTATCTACTGTTTTAGGCAATATTGGGCTTTATTATCCACTTTTATATTATTTTTGGGACTAACCTATTAACTGGAGGCCCAGCCCAGATTTGCTGTTTTATGCCTATTTCAGTGTTTCGAGGAAAAGGAATATTAGACGGAGTCAAAACGGAACGAAATCAACTGGAGAAGTTAATTTTGGAAGGAAACCAATCTGTTGGGCTTGGAGTGCACGTCAGGGGATTCCCGGGCTGCCCACGAGGGTGGGGGGCTCGCCCCTCCCCCTGGGCGCGCCCCCTACCTCGTGAGCACTCCGAGGGTCCACCGACGTACCCCCTGCACCCATATATACCTACGTACCCTAAAACTTCCAGAACAGAACATAGATCGGGAGCTCCGCCGCCGCAAGCCTCTGTAGCCACCAAAAACCAATCGGGACCCTGTTCTGGCACCCTGTCGGAGGGGGATCCCATCATCGGAGGCCATCTTTATCATCCCGGTGCTATCCATGACGAGGAGGGAGTAGTTCACCCTCGGGGCTGAGGGTATGTACCAGTAGCTATGTGTTTGATCGATCTCTCTCGTGTTCTCTCTCGTGTTCCATCTATGGCACGATCTTGATGTATCCCGAGCTTTGCTTTTGTAGTTGGATATTATGATGTTTCTCCCCCTCTACTCTGTTGTGATGAATTGAGTTTCCCCTTTTGAAGTTATCTTATTGGATTGAGTCTTTTATGAACACTTGATGTATGTCTTGCGTAGGATAACCGTGGTGACAATGGGTTATTCTATTGATCCACTTGATGTATGTTTTGGTGATCAACTTGCGGGTTTCGTGACACTTGGGAACCTATGCATAGGGGTTGGCACACGTTCTTGACTCTCCGGTAGAAACTTTTGGGCACTCTTTGAAGTACTTTTATGTTGGTTGGATGAATCTGAGATTATCTGATGCATATCGTATAATCATGCCCACGGATACTTGAGGTGACAATGGAGTATCTAGGTGACATTAGGGTTTTGGTTGATTTGTATCTTAAGGTGTTATTCTAGTACGAACTCTTTTATAGATCGATCCGAAAGAATAACTTTGTGGTGGTTTCGTACCCGACCATAATCTCTACGTTTGTTCTCCGCTCTTAGTGTCTCTGGAGTGACTCTTTGTTGCATGTTGAGGGATTGTCATATGTTCTATCTATGTTATTATTGTTGAGAGAACTTACACTAGTGAAAGTATGAACCCTAGGCCTTGTTTCCTATCATTGCAATACCGTTTACGCTCACTTTTACCGCTTGTTACCTTGCTGCTTTATTATTTCAGATTACAAAAACCTATATCTACTATCTATTTTGCACTTGTATCACCATCTCTTCGCCGAACTAGTGCACCTATACAATTTGCCATTGTATTGGGTGTGTTGGGGACACAAGAGACTTTTTGTTATTTGGTTGCAGGGTTGCTTGAGAGAGACCATCTTCATCCTACGCCTCCTACGGATTGATAAACCTTAGGTCATCCACTTGAGGGAAATTTGCTACTGTCCTACAAACCTGTGCACTTGCAGGCCCAACAACGTCTACAAGAAGAAGGTTGTGTAGTAGACATCAGGGAGGCGCCCCCCCCCATGGGGAGTCCGAATAGGACAAGGGAAGGGGCGTGACCCCCCTTTCCCTCTCCCTCTCCCTCTCCCTTCCTTCCTCTCTTCCACTAGGTGGAATCCTACTAGGACTTGGAGTCATAGTAGGACTCCCTTCTCCTGGCGCGCCCTGCAAGGGCCGGCCGGCCTCCCCCTCTCCTCCTTTATATACAGGGGGCACCCCAAGACACATCAAGTTCTCTTAACCGTGTGCGGTGCCCCCCTCCACAGTTACACACCTCGGTCATATCGTCGTAGTGCTTAGGCGAAGCCCTGCGCTGGTAACATCATCAACACCATCACCACGCCATCGTGTTGAGGGACTCTCCCTCGTCCTCAACTGGATCAAGAGCTCGAGGGACGTCATCGGGCTGAACGTGTGTTGAACGCGGAGGTGTCGTACGTTCGGTGCTTGGATTGGTTGGATCATGAAGACGTTCGACTACATCAGCTGTGTTAACTAAATGCTTCCGCTTTCGGTCTATGAGGGTACGTGGACACACTCTCCCCTCTCGTTGCTATGCATCTCCTAGATAGATCTTGCGTGTTCGTAGGGATTTTTTTTGAATTACTATGTTCCCCAACAATAACTACTATGATCCTGGAATATGCGATTCAGTGGAAAACTTATATGCACGCATGGAATGATAAATGGTCAAACAATAAGTTCCCGCACCAGCCTCTAGGACTGGCTCAAGTGTTGTTGGTCATCAAGTTTTCTGAATCTTAGGATATCGTTTGGTGCAATGATAGTCCTACAAACAACATTGAGGGTATGCCGTTAGAAGAATGATCATATTGAATCGACCCAATCTGTATTTTATACTTTGTGATCAGATTGTCTAAAATCATCTGTTATAACACGAAGTGTTAAAATGTGTACTTTAGTTCCTCAGACCATGAGAGTGTCTCAGTTACTTCTTACCAGATGGTGGACTTTGGGGTTACTCAAACATCATCTGTAACAAGGTGATCATAGTGACAACTTTTAGGTTCACCGGGAAGTTTGACAAGTGAACGAACAGCTCGAGAGTGGGATCTGCTCATCCGACGATGGAGAGATATTCTTAGGGGCCTCTCGGTGTGGTGGCATCCATCATCGTTTGACCATACACAGGTGAACGGTACGGGGATGCCGAAACACGACAAGGAGAAAGAAGAACAAAACCGGTAATGGGAGCAACGGTATAGTGGGCATGGTGATTGATAACCCGCAAGTAAACGGGATAGTTGTAGCCTCTTTCGATAAGCAAGAGTGTCGAACCCAACGAGGAGCTAAAGGTAGAACAAATACTCTCTCAAGTCCTATCGGCCACTGATACGACTCTACGCACGCTTGACGTTCGCTTTACCTAGAACAAGTATGAAACTAGAAGTACTTTGTAGGTGTTGTTGGATAGGTCTGCAAGATAATAAAGAACGCGTAAATAAAAACTAGGGGCTGTTTAGATAAAGATGCAATAAAGTAAATAACGCGAGTGTGGAAAAGTGGTGGTGGGAGTTGTGAAAGTGTCCCTAAGCAATTGACTACATTACTAGACCGATAGCAAGTTTTATGTGGGAGAGGCATAAGCTAACATACTTTCTCTTCTTGGATCATATGCACTTATGATTGGAACTCTAGCAAGCGTCCGCAACTACTAAAGATTCATTAAGGTAAAACCCAACCATAGCGTTAAAGCATCAAGTCCCATTTATCCCGTACGCAACAATCCCCTTACTTGGGTTTATGCTTCTGTCACTCAAGCAACCCACCATAAAAGAATCCTGAACGTATTGCAACACCCTACAGTGGGAATCCCTCACGCTTGTGCGACACGGAGGGCACAATAGGAAAGCAACATAACCACAAGCAAATTAAATCAATCATAGCAATTCATCAACCACCAATAGGACAACGAAAATCTACTCACACATCATAGGATGGCAACATATCATTGGATAATAATATGAAGCATAAAGCACCATGTTCAAGTAGAGGGTACAACGGGTTGCGGGAGAGTGGACCGCTGAATATAGATGGGGGAAGGTGATGGAGATGTTGGTGAAGATCGCGGTGATGATGATGGCCCCCGACGGTGTTCCGGCGCCACGCCGGAAGCAAGGAGGAGAGAGCCCCCCTTCTTCTTCTTCTTCCTTGACCTCCTCCCTAGATGGGAGACGGGTTTCCCCTCTGGTCCTTGGCTCCCATGGCTTGGGAGGGGCGAGAGCCCCTCCGAGATTGGATCTATCTCTCTGTTTCTGCGTTCTCAGATTCTACCTCTTCACCGTTTCTTTTATATCCGGAGATCCGTAACTCCGATTGGGGTGAATCTTTCGCCCAGATCTTTCTCATAAAATTAGCTTTCTTGTGGCAAAATAAGAGCATCAACCGCCTTACGGGGGCCCAGGAGAGTCCAGGGCGCGCCCCTGGGGCGCGCCCCCTATGTCCTGGCCCCCTCGGGCACCGTCTCGCGTTGATTTTACTTCCCAAAAATCACAAATATTCCAAAATAATTCTCCGTCCATTTTTATCCCATTTGGACTCCGTTTGATATGGGATTTCTGTGAAACATAAAACATGCAACAGACAAGAACTGACACTGGGCACTGGATCAATATGTTAGTCCTAAAAAATAGTATAAAAAGTTGCCAAAAGTATATGAAAGTTGTAGAATATTGGCATGAAACAATCAAGAATTATAGATACGACGGAGACGTATCAGCATCCCCAAGCTTAATTCCTGCTCGTCCTCGAGTAGGTAAATGATAAAAAAGATAATTTTTGATGTGGAATGCTACCTAGCATAACCTTGATCATATGTCTAATCATGGCATGAATATTAAGACATGAGTGATTCAAAGCAATAGTCTATCATTTGACATAAAAACAGTAATACTTCGAGCGTACCAATAAAGCAATCATGTCTTTTCAAAACAACATGGCCAAAGAAAGCTATCCCTACAAAATCATATAGTCTGGCTGTTGCTCTATCTTCATCATACAAAGTATTTAATCATGCACAACCCCGATGACAAGCCAAGCAATTGTTTCATACTTTAATAATCTCAAAAAAATTCAACTTTCATGCAATACATGAGCGTGAGCCATGGATATAGCACTATAGGTGGAATAGAATATGATGGTGGAGGTTATGTGGAGAAGAAAAAAAGGAAGAAAGTCTCACATCAACGCGGCTAATCAACGGGCTATGGAGATGCCCATCAATTGATGTCAATGCGAGGAGTAGGGATTGCCATGCAACGGATGCACTAAGAGATATAAGTGTATGAAAGCTCAAACTGAAAACTAAGTGGGTGTGCATCCAACTTGCTTGCTCATGAAGACCTCGGGAATTTGAGGAAGCCCATCATCGGAATATACAAGCCAAGTTCTTTAATGAAAATTCCCACTAGTATATGAAAGTGAAAGCATAGGAGACTCTCTCTATGAAGAACATGGTGCTACTTTGAAGCACAAGTGTGGTAAAAGGATAGTAGCATTGCCCCTTCTCTCTTTTTCTCTCATTTTTTTATTTTCTCTCTTTTTTTCTTCTTCTTTTTGGTGGGCTTCTTTGGCCTCTTTTTTTTATTTGGGCTTCTTTGGCCTCTTTTATTTTTCATAAAGTCCAGAGTCTCATCCCGACGTGTGGGGGAATCATAGTCTCCATCATCCTTTCCTCACTGGGCAATGCTCTAATAATGATGATCATCACACTTTTATTTACTTACAACTCAATACCTAGAACAAAGATATGACTCTATATGAATGCCTCTGGCGGTGTGCCGGGATGTGCAATGATCTAGCGTAGCAATGACATCAAAAAAGGACAAGCCATGAAAACATCATGCTAGCTATCTTACGATCATGCAAGGCAATATGACAATGAATGCTCAAGTCATGTATATGATGATGATGGAATTTGCATGGCAATATATCTCGGAATGGCTATGGAAATGCCATAATAGGTAGGTATGGTGTCTGTTTTGAAGGAAGATATAAGGAGGCTTATGTGTGACAGAGCGTATCATATCACGGGGTTTGGATGCACCGCGAAGTTTGCACCAACTCTCAAGGTGAGAAAGGGCAATGCACGGTACCGAAGAGGCTAGCAATGATGGAGGGGTGAGAGTGCGTATAATCCATGGACTCAACATTAGTCGTAAAGAAATCATATATTTATTGCAAAAATCTACAAGCCATTGAAAACAAAGTACTACGCGCATGCTCCTAGGGGGATAGATTGGTAGGAAAAGACCATCGCTCGTCCTCGACCGCCACTCATAAGGAAGACAATCAATAAATAAAATTGTGCTCCAACTTCATCACAAAGCGGTTCACTATACGTGCATGCTTCGGGAATCACAAACCTCAACACAAGTATTCTACTAATCCACAATCACCCACTAGCATAACTCTAATATCACCACCTTTATATCGCAAAACTGTTGCAAGGAACCAAACATATCATATTCAACGATCTACAAGTTTATGTAGGATTTTATGACTAACCATGTGAATGAACAATTCCTGTCATCTCTCTAAATAGATATAAGTGAAGCAAGAGAGTTTAATTCTTTCTACAAAAGATACCCACGCTCTAACAAATATAAGTGAAGCAAAAGAGCATTCTACAAATGGCGGTTGTCTATATGAAGAGAAACAAGCAATCCAAACTTCAAATGATATAAGTGAAGCACATGAAGCATTCTATAAAGCCATACTCAAAATATTTAAGTGAAGTGCAATGAGCATTCTATAAATCATTCAAGGACTATCTCATACCAGCATGGTGCATAAAATAAAAATGAAAACTAAATGCAAAAGACGCTCCAAGACTTGCACATAATGCATGAACGAAACGAATTCGAAAACATACCGATACTTATTGAAGAAAGAGGGGGTGCCTTCTAGGGCATCCCCAAGCTTAGACGCTTGAGTCTCCTTGAATATTTACTTGGGGTGCCTCGGGCATCCCCAAGCTTGAGCTCTTGCCTCTCTTCCTTTTCCTCATATCGAGACATCCTCGATTAGACACTACATCCACCCAAAACTTTAACAGAAAACTCGGTAAGATCCGTTTGTATAATAAAGCAAATCACCACTCTAAGTACTGTTGCAAACCAATTCATATTTTTTTTTGCATTGTGTCTACTGTAATATAGCTTTTCCTTGGCTTAATCCACTGATATAAATTGACAGATTCATCAAAACAAGCAAACTATGCATCAAAAACAGAATCTGTCAAAAACAGAACAGACTGTAGCAATCTGAACATCCACGATACTTCTGGTACCCCAAAATTAGGAAACATAAACAAGTTGTATAGAAAGACAGTGCAAAAGGAATCAGAACCAATTGACGTTCCAGTTAAAAATGTAAAATCGCGCACTACAGCCAAAGTTTCTGTCCTGCACCATACAAACAAACAAGCATTGTAAACATCCTAAAGGCAAACCTTAGCACATTATTTTTATAATACAATGGAATTGTACAAGGGGATAATTATTATTTTTGAAAAGTTTCTGTAATCAAGATTCACAAAGTTTCCATGAGCATGAACAAAGTTCAAGGCTAGCTCCCACTTCAACAATGCTTGTCTCTCTCACTTTCACTTTCCTTTTTGAAAAGTTTTTAGGTTCCCCTCTTTATTTTTTTGTTTTTAAACTATATAAAAGCACTCAACAGAAATAAATGACTCTCTAAAACTTCCGGGTTGTCTCCCTGGCAGCGCTTTCTTTAAAGCCATTAAGCTAAGCATTTAGTGCTCAAGTAATGAATCCACCCGGATCTCAAGGTATATCAAAGCCAATTTTAATTAACAATGATTTGTAATTTAGTAGTGAGCACAAAGTAACATATATCATGCAACAACGAAGTCTAACTCTCTTCCTATGCATCGGCATGTCATAAAAGAACAATTCATGCACACATAGTAAAGGCCAATGCATAGTATAAACAGTTTCTTGCAATTCTATCATATTGGAAACATAAAGAGGCGGAGATAGGGTTCCTCTCTCATAATAATTGCAAATAGGAGCAGCAAGCACATGCATATTATATTCATTAAAATCATCATGTGCAATGGTAAAAGGCAACCCATCAATATAATCCTTAATAAGCGCAAACTTCTCTGATATAGTGTAGTTTGGAGAATTCAAAAAGATAATAGGACTATCATGCGTGGGTGCAATAGCAACAATTTCATGTTTAACATAAGGAACTATAGCAAGTTCATCTCCACAAGCATAATTCATATTGGCATCTTGGCCACAAGCATAGCAAGCATCATCAAAAAGGGATATTTCAAACAAATTCAAGTGATCATAGTAATCATCCTTCGGTAAGCACGAAGGGGAACTAAATAATGTATGAGTTGGAGGGTTACTCTCATTAGAAGGTGGGCACGGGTAGCTAATCCGCTCTTCCTCCTTTTGTTCTTCGCTCTCCTCATCATCTTTTTCATCCAATGAGCTCACAGTTTCATCAATTTCTTCTTTCATAGCTTCCTGCAAAATATTAGTCTCTTCTTGGACAACGGAGAATTTCTCAATATATGGTTCAACATAGGCATTAGAAGCATAATTATCATAACAGTATTCAAGTATGGCAAATTTTTCAGATTTGTAGAGAGTAGCATCATACTTTTCAATCAAAGAGGCAATCTCATAAGCACCTTTAAAAGCAACACATTCTTCAATCTGTTGAACATCATAGTAATTGTAAACACCCTTAGCATACGAAGATACAATTCCATTATCACTAAAAAAGCATTGATAGGGTAGGTGTTTCTTAGGGTCTTCAGAACAACAAGTAAACTCATATATTTCACATAAATTCCAAGCATAGCATTGCAAACATTGAATTTGATCCCATAATAGTTTCCCTTTTTCAGATATACGGTGTTGCACAAAACAAGCATGCTCATCTAAAGATTTTCCCTCAACTAAACTAGTGGGGGTTTCAGCACGAGCACAAAGGGATCGAAGATGATCCAAGTAAAAAGCTTCAGGAGTGTGATAGATTTTGAGTGGTTCTTCAACCACTGGTTCAGTAGGTAAAACTAAATTTTTTTGGTATTTTGTGTTTCCTACCCATAGCTAAAGATAGAAAACAACTAAGAACAGCAAATAAAAATTACTTAGTGACAAAGCAAACAAGCACACACAAGAATATTCACCCCACGCTATGACTCCCTGGCAACGGCGCCAGAAAAAGGTCTTGATAACCCGCAAGTATACGGGATAGTTGTAGCCTCTTTCGATAAGTAAGTGTGTCGAACCCAATGAGGAGCTAAAGGTAGAACAAATACTCTCTCAAGTCCTATCGGCCACTGATACGACTCTACGCACGCTTGACGTTCGCTTTACCTAGAACAAGTATGAAACTATAAGTACTTTGAAGGTGTTGTTGGATAGGTTTGCAAGATAATAAAGAACGCGTAAATAAAAACTAGGGGCTGTTTAGATAAAGATGCAATAAAGTAAATAAAGCGAGTGTGGAAAAGTGGTGGTAGGAGTTGTGAAAGTGTCCCTAAGCAATTGACTATGTTACTAGACCGATAGCAAGTTTTATGTGGGAGAGGCATAAGCTAACATACTTTCTCTTCTTGGATCATATGCACTTATGATTGGAACTCTAGCAAGCGTCCGCAACTACTAAAGATTCATTAAGGTAAAACCCAACCATAGCGTTAAAGCATCAAGTCCCATTTATTCACCCCACGCTATGACTCCCTGGCAACGGCGCCAGAAAAAGGTCTTGATAACCCGCAAGTATACGGGATAGTTGTAGCCTCTTTCGATAAGTAAGAGTGTCGAACCCAATGAGGAGCTAAAGTTAGAACAAATACTCTCTCAAGTCCTATCGGCCACTGATACGACTCTCACGACGCTGACGTTAAGCTTTACCTAGAACAAGTATGAAACTATAAGTACTTTGAAGGTGTTGTTGGATAGGTTTGCAAGATAATAAAGAACGCGTAAATAAAAACTAGGGGCTGTTTAGATAAAGATGCAATAAAGTAAATAAAGCGAGTGTGGAAAAGTGGTGGTAGGAGTTGTGAAAGTGTCCTAAGCAATTGACTATGTTACTAGACCGATAGCAAGTTTTATGTGGGAGAGGCATAAGCTAACATACTTTCTCTTCTTGGATCATATGCACTTATGATTGGAACTCTAGCAAGCGTCATAACTACTAAAGATTCATTAAGGTAAAACCCAACCATAGCGTTAAAGCATCAAGTCCCATTTATCCCGACGCAACAATCCCTTACTTGGGTTTATGTACATCACTCAAGCAACCCACCATAAAAGAATCATGAACGTATTGCAACACCCTACAGCGGGAATCCCTCACGCTTGCGCTACACGCAGGGCACAATAGGAAAGCAACATAACCACAAGCAAATTAAATCAATCATAGCAATTCATCAACCACCAATAGGACAACGAAAATCTACTCAGACATCATAGGATGACAACACATCATTGGATAATAATATGAAGCATAAAGCACCATGTTCAAGTAGAGGGTACAACGGGTTGCGGGAGAAAGAGGACCGCTGAATATAGATGGGGGAAGGTGATGGAGATGTTGGTGAAGATGATGGAGGTGTTGGTGGAGATCACGGTGATGATGATGGCCCCCGGCGGCGTTCCGGCGCCACCGGAAGCAAGGGGGAGAGAGCCCCCCTTCTTCTTCTTCTTCTTCTTCTTCTTCCTTGACCTCCTCCCTAGATGGGAGAAGGGTTTCCCCTCTGGTCCTTGGCTCCCATGGCTTGGGAGGGGCGAGAGCCCCTCCGACATTGGATCTATCTCTCTGTTTCTGTGTTCTCAGATTCTACCTCTTCACCGTTTCTTTTATATCCGGAGATCCGTAACTCCGATTGGGGTGAATCTTTCGCCCAGATCTTTCTCACAAAATTAGATTTCTTGCGGCAAAAGAAGAGCGTCAACCGCCTTACGGGGGGGGGGGGGACAGGAGAGTCTAGGGTGCGCCTGCCTCCCCGGGGCGCGCCCCCCTATCTCCTCGCCCCCTCGAGCACCATCTCGCGTTGATTTTACTTCCCAAAAATCACAAATATTCCAAAATAATTCTCCGTCCGTTTTTATCACATTTGGACTCCATTTGATATGGGGTTTCTGCAAAACATAAAACATGCAACAGACAGGAACTGGCACTGGGCACTGGATCAATATGTTAGTCCCAAAAAATAGTATAAAAAGTTGCCAAAAGTATATGAAAGTTTTAGAATATTGGCATGAAACAATCAAAAATTATAGATACGACGGAGACGTATCAGTGATGACCCAAGAGGTTACCGATGCACACTGGGTTTTGTAAAGCATCGCGAAGCAAAGGGAATGTCACATGATAACCAAAGGTTCACTCCAATATCATTCGTGTAATCATAGGGACCGATATGGATGTCCACGGTTCCATTATCGGTCATTGAACGAAGGGGTTACATTCATGTCTACGTTTTACCAAACCTATGGGGTCACAAGCTAGACGAAATAGTTTCAAGAGGTTCCAAAAGCATTTCAGGGTCACCGCAAGGGTTTCGGTGAATATCGGGTAATACCGGGTATTACCGGTTAATTGTATATACGTGGAAAATGTTTCCAGGGATGTTAAATTATATATAATGCTCTAAAAATGTTTAAAGTATTTTATATATTAATTAAATATCAATGGGCCTTAAAAGGCCAAGGGGAAGGAGACTTGGGCCATAAAGGCCCAAGTGGAGGTGACGCCCCCCCTTTCCTTGTGTGTGTGTGGGGGGGGGGGGCGAATCCTACTAGGGGTGGGAGTTGGCCTCCCCCCCTAGGCCAGCGCACCATGGGAGGACTTTACTTCATTGGTGGCTGCCCTCTCCTCCCTCCTAAACCTATATATACTAGAGGTTTTCCACCCTTTTGAGAACAAGTTTTGGGGTGCCTCTTCTAGTTGATCTAGTTCTAGTTCTAGTTGGTCCAAGACTAACTAGAGCTAGCCCTAGCTACCTCTAATCCTCATAATTAGAAGACCGGTGTAGTTCTAATCTCCTCCCTCTAATTCTCCGGTGATGATTAGCTCTGGACGGCGAAGCACTGCCGGATCGTGAAGACCCTACGCTTGCAACCAAGTAGAGAGGCCGTGCTTTCGGTCTTCTGTTCAAGGGATCGTTCGAGGGCGGTTCACGGGATCATCATCATCGTTCGAGGGACTTCGAGCACGATCTACACCGACTCTTCTTCTTCCGCTACACTTCGGAGTTGGTAACGATCGTTGATCCCAACCCTTATGCATCTTCATATTGGTCTTGGTGATCGTAGGTGCGGATTTTTGTTTTCTACTATGTTTTCGAACAGTCGGGTACTTGTTGTTGGGCCTTCGCTCCTCTTGGACTGGCGGGCCCCTGGTGCGTCGGGCTAGGCAAGTGAAGCAGTGGGCTGGCTCGTGACAAGATGTACCGCCGCCTGCGATGTCGTCATCATCGATTGCCATCCACCCAAGGGAGCCATGTACAGAGCTCGACGAACGGGGAAGATGTGGCATGCCCATCACACACTCCAGAAGAGAAAAAAAGAATACACTCTAGGTCACGGTTGGTACTGGCGGAGGCAAGGAAGGAGATGACGAGGTGGGTGCGAAGCCGGTGGAATTGGGTTGCATATAAAATGTAACATGTAATTGCCAACGTGGAGGGGTTCTTTCCCCCCATCTTCTTTTTTAATATATAGCACTCACACTCGTGCGTATTCGAGAAAACAAAGGTGGATGCGAAGCTCGTCTCCAGAAGGGCGTTGCGACATGGCCGAGGCGGCACGGCTAGGGCATGGGAGCAGCAACAGCGAGGAAAGAAGGCACAGGGCGATCGACAGCGTGGGAGAAGCAACCAACTGTTGCATCGGCGACAAGTTCGTGAGTTGAGGTGCACATTTTTTTGCCCTTGCAGATTATGTGTGTGTGAGGGGGGAGGGGTCACATGAGGGAGGAGGGGGAGCCTATTTTCTCGGGTTTTTTTGTTGCTTGCGTGGGCAAAAATCAGTGGGGAGGATGAACGACGAAGATTGGGACTTTGGGAGGAGGAGGCTTCGACAGAAACAAAAAACCCGATGAGAAGGATGATACCAACGACCACCACATACGGATTGCTCTTTAATAATAGAGATTGAATTGCTATTGATCTAGATATATTTGTTAAAATGACCTGAGACGGTCATTTAGTTTATTTTTATTTCCATTTGTTTGGAAAAAATGACGCACATTTGGTGCCCCAATTGGATGACGTCCGTACTTATCCCTGTCAACAGACACGTCTAAACGTGCCCGCGAACATTTGGTGAACTCCATTTCGGTAATCCGCATTGGAGTTTCCTTAAGGGCGGAATATGGTTATGAATTAATGATGGCGCCGACAAGCGGTAGCATACGGAAGATTGTGCATACATTTCTGCACCTATAATTGGTGATGATGGTGTGTCTGTCATCTGTCATTTCTAACCACTAGATCTGCATCTATCAACTGTGAGGTAAGTACTACCCTTTTTGCAATAATAGGCCACTTCTCTGCTCCAATTTGCAGAAAACCTCTTAGTCTCTTGAAACCAACCACATCCCCTCACTTCGTCAAAACAGTCTGAAGAATATATTTTGAGTGAAACATGATATATTTTTTGTGATATATGTCAAAACTAGAAAAATAAATTCAAGTTTATGAACAAATATTATTCTATTTTGTATCCGTTGCAACGCGCATGCACCTGTGCATTCATACATGCCACAACAATGCCACTACAAGTGAAAGACAGCTCGGCTGAAAGCAATGGTTGTGAATTGGCATTTTGGTCCTGCTCGCAACTGGATCCATATGTACTTCCAGCTGTGAACTTAGGACTAGGTGCGCGGTGCCGTGGTGTGTGCGCCAAAGGTGGCCGGGTCACTTAAGCTGCGTAGTATACGTACACGTACGGTCAACCAATGATTAATTGACCCGCAAAAAAAAACCAATGATTAATCAATGGAGGAGAAGTTTGGTGAAGATCGGACAAAAGTCTCACGTGTGCCTTTTCTCCTGTGGAGCGACGCTATATATACATGTGAAATACTAGTACTGTACGTAACAACTTTTAGTATTGGAGGATGGTGTCGGTGTACACATTTTCCTGAGTTCAGAACAGGTCCGATACGTACGTAGTCGACGATTTGCTTGGTCGTGGTCTGCGTATATATCAATCCGAAGGAAGAGGAGAGCCTGGTATAAAATATCGTGTGCAATGGAATTGTACGTCGGCATCAGCATCGCGTTCGCGTGGCACTTTTGCCAGAGGACCGATTTCCATGTTCATAATGTCGTCGATTTTCATGTAAAGTGGAGTACATTAGTAAGAATTCCATTAGTAAGAAATGTCTACATATGGAGATAGAGTGAAGCGTGATGCCCCTTTGCTGCCTCTTGTCGCATTAATAAATCATTGTACCGTGGAGGAGTCATGTCTTCACCACTTTACAGCCTATAATCCTTGGATGAGAAAACTCCCGAAGAGCAAGCATCCGAGAAAGGGAGAAAGGTGTGGAAGAAGCGAAGGGACGTGGGCATCTCATGCCTCACGTGGCTCACTCGTTGAACTTCCTTTTTGTACGTTGTTCCCCTGTAGAGTGACGTGCACTGGTGATGGGCTTCCACTAGCTCGAGGTTAGCATCATGGCATGGGGCGACGACGTTCACACAGTTCCATTCAGGTTAGGGGCACCAAAGGCTTCCTGGCAGGTATTTCTGCCAAAGTCTTGTGTAATCTTCCATGGGAATGGGATGGAAATCTATGATGAAGCAGAGCAGTCAGCAGCTAGTACACCGTACGTCGCGCGGGCGGCGACTAAATGAAATGAGCACCTAAATCTGCCAAACCGCCACACCGTTTCAACCCCGTCAATCTCCTTCTTGGCCAGATAAATTTGGACTCTGCGCTTCCATGTCTGCATGCATGACTGATGGCAGCCATACTTCTCAGCGAGTTTCCTAGTCCAGCCCAGCTGTCCGGGTGTGGACGACCTACCTGGGTCTCTGTGTGTGTCCCAGCAACGAGGGAAGATTCCAAATGTTAGGCCGGCCTCGTGACCCCACGAAAGCGGCAGACCCTACTTCCACGAAGAGGACTCTCGTATGCTATGCTATGGCACGCGCAAATGTTTGAAACCCGGGACTCCGTCTTCCGCCACGAGGGTGGCATGAACCACAATACCACATGATACGTGTGCCCGCTCAAGTGAGCGCCAGAATAAGAGTCCAACCATTGACAGGACGCCAAATTAGAGGGGGTCCAGCGATGCGTAGATTTTTCTCGGGAGTCATCCCGTCGTAGACGACGGGTGTCGGTGTCGGTGTCGGCAAATTCGGCATACGCGAGGCAGGCACGGCATGCAGGGTGCCAATAATGGGATGGGATGAACAATAGAAACCACAAGCAAGAAAATAGAAATCGTCCACGCTTTTGCATGCAGTGAAGGGTCACTCTGGATCAGCAACTTTGTGCTACTATTACTTTTTATTTAACCGGGGTGCCTTTTTGGAGCCAACATATGGTTGTGCCATGCGTGTTGGTGTTGGTGCTCACGCCGGGCGTGAGACGGTGTATGCGTGAATGAATGATCACGAGGCGGCACTGTGTTTGTGTCCCCCCCATCCCCATGTGGATCATGTGGTGTGAGCTGTGCCCCCATGCCTCCATCACGTTGCTGCACTTGCCCGTGCCTGTCACTAGGCTCCTTTAACGTTTCATTTTTTTTTCCTGGACGACCTTCAACCATGGGGAATGCCAGGCTTGTGTGTGTATCTCCCCTTCTGGGCTGGGCTGGTCTGGGATGGGTTGGGGCCGGGTTTCTTTCTCCACGATCAACGACGATGGCGAGCAAGAAACCCGATGCCAACTTAAGCGCACGATCTCAAACGGACGTTCGTTTAACCCGGATTCTGTCCGTTTGGGTACAACAATGGAGTCGTGTCGGGCCTTTTCTGGGTTGCGGTCCGTGCGCCCAACGCGCGGACGCATCATTTGGCCCCATTCTGCTGCCACAGCCAAAATGGCCAAATATTCATTTTTCAATGTTTAAAACTAGTTTGCACGTTCAAATATTAATTGTCTCAAATAAAAATAATTTTACAACCCAATCGAAATTGTCTCTAATAAAATAGTTTTACAACCAAATCGAAATTGTCTTGAATGAACATAATGAACCAATACATCTATTGATTGCCAATGTGATTTCACATGTGCTCAACCAAGTCATTTTGAAGATCCAAATGAGTGTGTCAATCAAGCATTTCACGATGGAGTTGGGTAAACTGTTCAAACGTGGCCAATTCTTAGTGCAGGGGCTCAACATTTTCACCTTGGAAATCAAATCCTTGGTCGAAGATGTTGTTATCGCGCTCGTCCTCGACGATCATGTTGTGCATGATCACACAAGTAGTCATCACATCCCAAAGCTTTCCTTCATCCCATGTCAGTGCAGGGTTTCGAATGATACCCCATCGGGATTGAAGCACACCAAAAGCACGTTCCACATCCTTTCTAGCACTCTCTTGCATGTGGGTAAATCTCGGTCTCTTCTCACCCTTGGGGGTTCGAGATTGTCTTTACAAAAGTTAACCACTGAGGATATATACCATCAGCTAGGTAGTATCCGTTGTTGTAGTGGTGGCCATTGATCTCAAAGTTGACAGGTGGGAAGTGGCCTTCTGCAAGCCTTGGGAAGACTGGAGAACGCTGCAGCACGTTGATATCATTGTGAGAATGTGCCATGCCGAAGAAAGAATGCCATACCAAAGATCTTGTGAAGCCACCGCTTCTAATATGACAATGCACGCTTTAACATACCCCTTGTACTGACCCTGCCAAGCAAATGGACAGTCCTTCCACTCCCAGTGCATACAATCTATGCTGCCAAGCATGCTTCGAAAGCCTCTATCGGCGTTGATCGCCAACAGCTTTTCTGTATCAGCGGTATTTGACTGCCTCAAGTACTCAGGGTCAAACACTGCCACCACGGCCTTGCAGAAGTTGTACAGTGACAACAGACATGTGGTCTCACTCATGCGCACGTACCCATCCACAAGATCGCCTGGAATTCCATATGCAAGCATGCGGATGGCCGCGGTGCATTTCTGGTAAGAGGAGAATCCAAACTTGCCAAGGGCATCCATTTTGCACTTGAAGTATGGGTCATGAGAAACCACTCCCTCTCGGATACGATTGAACACATGCCTTGCCATACGAAAACGGCGACGGAATTTATCAAGTTTGAAGAGCGGGGTATTCGCAAAGTAATCGGCATAGAGCAGGGTGTGGCCTCTCTATCTGTTGCAGTTCAGGTTGGGAGCACAGCTAGGGACTGACCCCCCGTGTACCGAGGCCATTGTCGTTCGATGTGGTCATGACGACCAGTGCAACCACCGCAAGATCTTCATCATCCGAGGATGGATCGTCCGATGAATAAATGAAGTGGTTGAAGAAAAATTCATCTCCATTGTCCATATCTTTGTGGGCAAAGTGTCAAACACCTTGCGGTTCTGGTGGCAAAGAGGTCGGGATAATCACCTCGATGCAGCAGGGGCTGTTGGCGTCCGGCTACAGGCCGCTCTGGAGCACCCGACGGAAGCTGCCGTGGTTCATAGCCGTCGCCGGCGGTCGTATCCCCTCTTGCACCGGCTACGACAGCGACGGCCAAAACTCCTCCAAACGACAGCCAAAATTCCTACGAAAGCGCGGGCATGGTGGCGGCCATGTCGAGACGTGGTTTGGTATGGACGACCGGGGGTTGAGCAGTGAGGAGGCGGCCGGAGAATAGTGGCGGTGCCGGTGACGGGATGGGGCGGTGGAGGGCGGGTGGAGGCTTTGGAGGTGAATGGAGCGCTAGTGTCCCCGACAGGCGGGCCACGGGGAGGACAAGGGCGTGCATCCAGCGTTGGGGAACACAGCAATTTCAAAAAAAATCCTACGATCATGCAAGATCTATCTACATGATGCATAGCAACGAGAGAGGAGAGTGTTGTCTACGTACCCTCGTAGACCGAGAACGGAAACGTTATGACAACGCGGTTGATCTAGTCATACGTCTTCATGATCTGACCGATACTAGCACCGAAGGTACGACACCTCCGCGATCTGCACACGTTCAGCTCGGTGACGTCCCACGAACTCTAGATCCAGCTGAGGTCGAGGGAGAGTTTCGTCAGCACGATGGCATGGTGACGGTGATGATGAAGTTACCAGTGCAGGGCCTCGCCTAAGCACTACGACAACATGACCGATGTGGAAATCTGTGGAGGGGGGCACTGCACACGGCTAAAAGATCAACTTGATCAACTTGTGTGTCTATGGGGTACCCCCCTCCCCCGTATATAAAGGAGGAGAGGGGAGGCCGGCCAACCCTCCTTGGCGCGCCCCCAAGAGGGGATTCCTACTAGGACTCCAAGTCCTAGTAGGTTTCCACCTAAAGGGAGAGAGGCGGAAGGAAAGGGGGGCGCTGCCCCCCCTTCCTTGTCCTATTCGGACTCAAGGGGGAGGGGGCGCGCCGCCTGCCCTGGCCGCCCCTCTCTCTCTCCACTAAGACCCATCGAGGCCCAATAGTTCCCCCGGGGGTTCCGATAACCCTCCAGCACTCCGGTTGTCTCCGAAACTTCTCTGGAAAACTACCCGTGTCCGAATATAGTCGTCCAATATATCAATCTTTATGTCTCGAGCATTTCAAGACTCCTTGTCATATCCGTGATCACATCCGAGACTCCGAACAACCTTTGGTACATCATATCATATAAACTCATAATACCAATCGTCATCGAACGTTAAGCGTGCGGACCCTACGGGTTCGAGAACTATGTAGACATGACCGGGACACGTCTCTGGTCAATAACTAATAGTGGAACCTGGATGCTCATATTGGTTCCTACATATTCTATGAAGATCTTTATCAGTCAAACCGCATAACAACATACGTTGTTCCCTTTGTCATCGGTATGTTACTTACCCGAGATTCGATCGTCGGTATCTCAATACCTAGTTCAATCTCGTTACCGGCAAGTCTCTTTACTCGTTCTGTAATACTTCATCATGCAACTAACTCATTAGTTACAATGCTTGCAAGGCTTATAGTAATGAGTATTACCGAGAGGGCCCAAAGATACCTCTCCGAAACATGGAGTAACAAATCCCAATCTTGATCTATGCCAACCCAACAAACACCTTCGGAGACACCTGTAGAGCACCTTTATAATCACCCATTTACATTGTGACATTTGGTAGCACACAAAGTGTTCCTCAGGTATTCAGGAGTTGCATAATCTCATAGTCTGAGGAACTTGTATAAGTCATGAAGAAAGTAGTAGCAAAGAAACTGTTACGATCATAATGCTAAGCTAATGGATGGGTCATGTACATCACATCATTCTCCTAATGATGTGATCATGTTCATCAAATGACAACACATGTCTATGGTTAGGAAACATAACCATCTTTGATTAACGAGCTAGTCAAGTAGAGGCATACTAGGGACTATATGTTTTGTCTATGTATTCACACATGAACTAAGTTTCTGGTTAATACAATTTTAGCATGAATAATAAACATTTATCATGAATTAAGGAAATAAATAATAACTTTATTATTGCCTCTAGGGCATATTTCCTTCAGTCTCCCACTTGCACTAGAGTCAATAATCTAGATTACATAGTAATGATTCTAACACCAATGGAGTCTTGTGTTGATCATGTTTTGGTCGTGGAAGAGGCTTACTCAATGGGTCTGCAACATTCAGATCCGTGTGTATCTTGCAAGTTTCTATGTCCCCCTCCGACACTTGATGACGGATGGAATTGAAGCGTATCTTGATGTGCTTGGTTCTCTTGTGAAATCTGGATTCCTTTGCCCAGGCAATTGGACCAGTATTGTCACAAAAGATTTTCATTGGACCCAATGCACTAGGTATGACACCTAGATCAGATATGAACTCCTTCATCCAAACCTTCATTTGCTGCTTCTGAAGCAGCAATGTACTCCGCTTCACACGTAGATCCCGCCATGACACTCTGCTTGGAACTGCACCAACTGACAACTCCTCCATTCAAGAAAAATACGTATCCGATTTGTGACTTAGAGTCATCCGGATCAGTGTCAAAGCTTGCATCGACGTAATCGTTTACGACAAGCTCTTTTTCACCTCCATAAATGAGAAACATATCCTTAGTCCTTTTCATGTATTTCAGGATGTTCTTGACCGCTGTCCATTGCTCCACTCCGGGATTACTTTGGTACCTTCCTGCTATGCTTATAGCAAGGCACACATCAGGTCTGGTACACAACATTGCATACATGATAGAACCTACGGCTTAAGCATAGGGAATGATTTTCATTTTCTCTCTATCTTCTGCAGTGGTCGAGCATTGAGTCTGACTCAACTTCACACCTTGTAACACAGGCAAGAACCCTTTCTTTGACTGATCCATTTTGAACTTCTTCAAAACTTTATCAAGGTATGTGCTTTGTGAAAGTCCAATTAAGCGTCTTGATCTATCTCTATAGATCTTGATGCCTAATATGTAAGCAGCTTCTCCGAGGTCTTTCACAGAAAAACTCTTATTCAGGTATCCCTTTATGCTATCCAGAAATTCTATATCATTTCCAATCAACAATATGTCATCCACATATAATATTAGAAATGCTATAGAGATCCCACTCACTTTCTTGTAAATACAAGCTTCTCCAAAAGTCTGTATAAAACCATATGCTTTGATCACACTATCAAAGTGTTTATTCCAACTCCGAGAGGCTTGCACCAATCCATAAATGGATCGCTGGAGCTTGCACACTTTTTTAGCACCCTTTGGATCGGCAAAACCTTTTGGTTGCATCATATACAACTCTTCTTCCAGAAATCCATTCAGGAATGCAGTTTTGACATCCATTTGCCAAATTTCATAATCATAAAATGCAGCAATTACTAACATGATTCGGGCAGACTTAAGCATCGCTACGGGTGAGAAAGTCTCATCGTATTCAACTCCTTGAACTTGTCGAAAACCTTTTGCAACAAGTAGAGCTTTGTAAACAGTAACATTACCGTCTGCATCGGTCTTCTTCTTAAAGATCCATTTATTTTCTATGGCTTGCCGATCATCGGGCAAGTCCACCAAAGTCCACACTTTGTTCTCATACATGGATCCCATCACAGATTTCATGGCATCAAGCCATTCGCGGAATCTGGGCTCATCATCGCTTCCTTAAGTTTGTAGGTTCATCATGGTCTAGTAACATATGACTTCCAGAATAGGATTACCGTACCACTCTGGTGCGGATCTTATTCTGGAAGACCTACGAGGTTCGGTAGTAACTTGATTTGAAGCTTCATGATCATCATCATTAGCTTCCTCACTAATTGGTGTAGGAATCACGGGAACTGATTTCTGTGATGAACTACTTTCCAATAAGGGAGAAGGTATAACTACCTCATCAAGTTCTACTTTTCTCCAACTCACTTCTTTCGAGAGAAACTCCTTCTCTAGAAAGGATCCATTCTTAGCAACAAAGATTTTTCCTTCGGATCTGTGATAGAAGGTGTACCCAACAGTTTCCTTTGGATATCCTATGAAGACGCACTTCTCCGATTTGGGTTCGAGCTTATCAGGTTGAAGCTTTTTCACATAAGCATCGCAGCCCCAAACTTTAAGAAACAACAATTTTGGTTTCTTGCCAAACCATAGTTCATAAAGTGTCGCCTCAACGGATTTTGATGGTGCCCTATTTAAAGTGAATGCAGCCGTCTCTAAAGCATAATCCCAAAACGCTAGCGGTAAATCAGTAAGAGACATCATAGATTGCACCATATCCCATAAAGTACGATTACAACGTTCGGACACACCATTTCACTGTGGTGTTCCAGGTGGCGTTAATTGTGAAACTATCCCATGTTGTTTCAAATGAAGACCAAACTCGTAACTCAAAATTCTCCTCCACGATCAGATCGTAGAAACTTTATTTTCTTGTTACGATGATTTTCCACTTCACTCTGAAATTCTTTGAACTTTTCAAATGTTTCTGACTTATGCTTCATTAAGTAGATATAACCATATCTGCTCAAATCATATGTGAAGGTAAGAAAATAATGATACCCACCACGAGCCATCAATACTCATTGGACCGCATACATCGGTATGTATTATTTCCAACAAGTCAGTAGTTCGTTCCATTGTTCCGGAGAATGGAGTTTTAGTCATATTGCCCATAAGGCACGGTTCGCAAGCACCAAGTGATTCATAATCAAGTGATTTCAAAAGTCCATCAGCATGGAGTTTCTTCAAGCGCTTTACACCGATATGACCCAAATAGCAATGCCACAAATAAGTTGCAATATCATTATTAACTTTGCATATTTTGGCTTCAATACTATGAATATGTGTATCATCACTATCGAGATTCAATAAAAATAGACCACTGAACAAGGGTGCATGACCATAAAAGATATTACTCATATAAATAGAACAACCATTATTCTCTGATTTAAATGAATAACCGTCTCGCATTAAACAAGATCCAGATATAATGTTCATGCTCAACGTTGGCACCAAATAACAATTATTCAGGTCTAAACACTGCAAAAAAAAATACACTTCCGTGATGATACGTGTTTGTCACAGTAGGTCACGTTTTTTGTCATGCATGTACGTCCATGACGATTTTATGACAGAATCAAGATAGTCATACCTGTGTTGTCGTAGAAGTGTTCCATGACATTACCAAAATTATCATCACGAAGTGTCCACTTCCATGACGATAAATCGCGTCACGTAAGTGCTTTCGTCAAGGGTGACCGACATGTGGCATCCACCGTAACGAACACCGTTAAGCTTATCGGGTCGGGTTTTGGATCCGATAACCTGTTAACAGCCCGACCAATGGGGATTTTCCACGGTAAAATCATCATTTGTCGGAGGAAACACGCGTCGGCTCATCATTGGGACAGATGTCATCCACTCACCAGATGTATACGCCTATGATACGCCGACACATGGCACGACCAAACAAAGGCCCATTCTCGTGAAAAGGCCGCCCGCTTGACTTGGTCAAAGTCAAGCGGCCGCCCATGGAAAGCCTATTAATGGCTCGTTAGCATATAGCCCATTTACGTTCCCGCCACCCAAGGCCCGTTACGCCCTATGCGAATTAGGCCCAAGAGCATCATCTGGGCCATCCAATATGATTCCGCCCGCTTTCACTTCGCCCATGTATGACCCATGACGCCTTTTCGCCCATATGAGGCCCTTTGTAACTTTTGGCCCATTAGCGCTGCGTCTTTGAATCGCCCGTAATAAATAAAGTATTACTTTACACCCATTAACGGCTCATGATGAAACCGCCCGTAATGAACAAAGGTAACACTTTATACCCATTAACAGCCGTTATTCCGTAATGCTTCCAGCCTCAAGTTAACTTTTGGCCTTCGAGGCCCATTTATTCTTGGGCTCATTTGCAAGATTCGGTTACTTACGGCCGTTCATCGCTTTTTTTGCTTGTGGGCCAAATTCAGCCCGTCGTTACTGATCCGCCCGCTTTGTGGTCCATTAATCTGTTGGGCCATTTTCATAGCATCACCAAATACGGCCTATTAACGGCCCGTTATGGTCAGCCCATAAAACGTACGATTTCCATTATAGGCCCGTCTAGGCCCATTAAAGGCCCGTACAAGACCCATAAATGAGTCGGCGGCCATGGATTCTACATGAAGTATAAGGCCCATGGATCCTACGAGGCGTAGAAGGCCCATGGATCCTGCGAGACGTAGAAGGCCCATGGATCCTGTGAGACGTAGAAGGCCCATGGATCCTACAGGACGTAGAAGGCCCATGGATCCTACGAGACGTAGAAGGCCCATGGATCCGACGACCCGTCAAGGGCCATGGTCAGGCGAGTTGGCCCCCGTTTGAACGATATAGCATATTCAAAGAATTATCCTACTCAATACTATCACCTCTAAAAAGCATACACTATACAACAAAGAGATCAATGCATAGAAAGGTAGAATAATCCTACACTATACAATAAAGAAATTATAGCCGATTATACCCAATGGGCATGATGGTTCGGCACAGGTGATAATAAAGCATACACAAACAGCAAATTACATACACTGGGCAAATACAGCTCATACATCATGGACGCGCATCAACTTAACTCCATTTGAACTATAATCTCTTCAGAAAATAGGATTGGCCGGATTCAGATAGCACAAATTTCAGTCTGCAAAATCTCCAATTCCTTCATGGTTACCTCGGTGTCTTGTTTCATTTTTTTGACTCCTACATCTAATACATGCATGTCCAGTCTCAACTTGTTGATTATACGTTGACAATCATGTACGCGTTGTCTTGCCACCTCTAGTTGATGCTCGAGAACATCAACACATTCCTATTCCAATCCATAATCATTCGGTAACGGCCATGCCGCACTGCTCGCAAATTTTTGTGTTGATGTCACTTCATCCTGAAATGTTTCTGTAAGTACACATGACTAGGGCAAAAATATAGTTACAATAGTGAAGCGAACAAGACACTATTTTGTACTACATGGCAAAACAGGACTAACAATAATGTTACACGTCACTTTCACAAAAAAAATGTTATACATCATGAAGCATAAGCAGGTGATATTTTAAAAATTATAAAAAAGATTGTCTATGCAGCCTGCATACAGAAATCCCTCTTAGCTCACCAGATGAGCATGATGTTGGGCCCAATCGAAAACACGCATAAGTTACAAATTTAGACAAAGACGCTATGTATAAGTAAGCAAGCAGTTGGCCATTCTGTACCTCAATTAAAGTCTTAGGGAGCATAATGAACAGCGGAGGATTTCATACAAACATACTACAACAGGCAAAATCATGCAATCATTAGCGTAGTATAAACTAGATTGTGAGCCTCATGCAATAATAGTTTGTTAATAGACTTCAAAGCTTCATGCACACTTCGGCAGAGTAATTAAATGGTAAGGCCTTTAATTATGTCAACTAATAGTGATACAAGTACCTAACATCGTGCATAATTATTTGGGCATCTCATTAAGTGAGGACAAATAAAGCAATTGAAAAGAGAAAATTAACTATGCCTCAAAACAAACAAGGAATTGAACTGCTGAGTTGCATACAAGGACTTACCTTACCAAAGTTGAAGAGGCTCAACGGAGCTCCTACTTCTCTTGCAAGGCTCCTTCCTAACACCTTGTACTTGGAAATCCTCAATCTTATCTTCATTGCACCCCTCCGCAAGGTGACACAAACTAGTTACTCGCCTCCTTGAAGATAAATATGCATACTTTCCAATCAGGAACACAAAAGGATGAGATTATAACAAAACAACACCACATAATGAAATATGCCGATCTCTTGCACTCGCACACAATGAAATGAGCATTTACTATGTCTGCACTATGTAAAAACTAGGCATACCTTCGAACTGGATCTCCAGTACTCTTGGAGAGCCTCATCAGTAGTGTACACCAAACCTTTATGTCACCTATGAGTTAGACAAGGCCCCACTACAGCAGTCCTTAGTGTTTAAATCGTTGACAAGCTCTGTTAGAGTGTTAGGTCAAGAACATCAAGTAATCAAAGCAAACAGTCCTAGTATGGCTGGCTGATGCAAACAAGCAATTGAACAGATGTGTGAGCAAATCTTACATATCAAGAAAAGAAGCAAAGAAGGAGGCTTAAAGACCATGACTTGACTTACCAGATTTAAGGGGCATTTAAACATCATGTGCAACGTATGAACTAACATAAACATTGCATATTCTAGATTCTACAATGGAATGCACATGTATTAGGTTATGCCATGTATGATGATGCCTAAATGTACAGATAGCAGGCAGGAGTGAATCATCATTCCACGCACAATTGAATTGCAGGTTAAGGGCCGATTCGACTACTTTTTCAGGCATATTGTCAAAATAAGCCATAAAAGATGTAAAGAAGTCATTTTTGAGTTATGGGCTTGGGCTTAACTAATTTCGCTTTGGAGGGGGGCGTTTGGTAGAACCTCACTAAAAATTGAAGGCAAGGGAATAGTGAAATGACTCATGTATCCGCCTATATTACACTCAAAATGCAATCACGACACCCGTGTCACACCGACCTCAAGTAAAACAAACACGCAAGCATTCATTGCCCTGCCCGCTTGCATCTCCTCTCCCTTTCCCTCTACTCGATCCCCGCTGCAAAGACTAGGGTTCCTCCAATGAGCCGTCGCCATCGGGTCCCATCTGCCCCGGTCCTCGACGACGCTATGTCCAGCTAGGCTACATGGCCGGTGGGTAGGGCAAATCTCCCGGCTGCTCCTCCCTCGCACCGCCTCGCTCTCATGGTCTCCAGAGTCGCTCCATCCGTGGTTCATCCAACGCACTACTCCGGCGGGCGCCGCACAACTACGGCCGATGCCACATCATGCGTAAGGCACCTTGTTCCCCCTCCTCCTCCCGTGCCATGGCCTTGAGGTGCTTTGTTGAAGGATGAGCTCATCCAACAAGGTGAGGATCTCTCTCGATTTTTTGCCAAATTTTCATTCCGATCCACTATACGATGAATTACTATGAGCTGCTTCCTGCCGCTATATGATGCATTGCTATGAGCTGCTCTCGCCGCTGCTATATGATGAATTGCTATGAGTTGCTGCGTTGTTGTATGATGAGTTGCTATGAGCTGCTGCTGCTGCTATATGATGAATTGCTATGAGCTGCTGCTGCTATATGATGAGTTGCTACAAGCTGCTCGCCGCCGCTATATGATGAATTGCTATGAGCTGCTCCTCCCGCTGCTATATGATGAATTGCTATGAGCTGCTCTTGCTGCTGCTATATGATGAATTGCTATGAGCTCATTGTTATATGATGAATTGCGCATCGTCTGCTGCCGTATGATGAGTTGCTATGAGCTGCTTCTTTGCTATATGATGCTTTCAGTGGTGCTGCTATATGATAATAACCAGCCACTTGGACCATCGAATTTCAATAAATAATTGTTCTTCATCTAAATGTGGGTCATGCGTTCTTCGTTTAAATTAGGCAATGGGATCTCTATGGAAAACATTGACCAAATTAGATTGTGCCAAGTAGATGGTATCTTTGTATTTGCATTTTGAGCAAATAGTGATGGTATGTTTTCCTATCATATTATTACTGCACTGGGTTCAATTTGTGATATTTGCAAGTCAAATTAATTTCCATATGGGCAGCAAAATGAAAAATATATAATGCAATCTAGACTTTCCACTGATCATACGAAAGATAAGCTGAAAACGCAATGAAAAGAATTGGTTGGCTTATTACATGGAGCTTATATTCACAGGTGCTTATTTTCTTAGGATAACTCGTAATAACTGTCCCTAAGAAACTTGGCTAATAGAACTGACATACAAATAACATGTCACGATGATTGCAATGGATGAGTGACGTACCATAGCACACTGTATAGGCTCACCGCTGCCTCTCCTTTTTTTTGCGATGTTCCATGAAATTGCCACATACATCTTGTACTTTTTCATTGTGTAACCCTATCTGCAAGTTGACACAGCTAATTTCAGACATCTCTACATGATACTACATTGCATATCCCTTGCGCATATTTAAACCACCAATTACGATTGTGTGTGTACCATAAACTAGCCATGACTCTGTATGCTAGACTAGCAGGCTCTCTAAGGGAGCCTAATGTAGTGCACTGGAATTCCTACATGCCACCTACGATTTTGTGTAATGTACTGCCCCTATTCCTAAATATGTCTTTGTAGAGATTCCAGTATGGACCACATACAGATGTATATAGATGCATTTTCGAGTGTAGATTCACTCATTTTGCTCCGTATGTAGCCTATAGTGGAATCTCTAGAAAGACTTGTATTTAGGAACAGAGGTACGAGGTGGTATCATGTATGACATCTACATATCTAATTTAGCAGCCAGTAGTAGAAATCATTGTCTCGCACAAAGGGATTATCGGTCGAAAATCCTAGCAAAGCAAGTCGGCGAGCACGTAACAATAAAAGAGGGAGAGACGCTACCATAAGATCATAGCAATGCCTCACCAGATCTTGGTTAGCCAAGTCGTTAGATCCGTAAGAAACATCGCCCTTGTAGTTTTTGCCACTGCATAACAAGTAACAAATGATCGTTAGTATATTTGAAGTACATCGGGCGGTGATGCTGGACAGGTTTAAAGGTGACAAGTACCTAGGCCGTGGCGGGTGCTTGGCATCTCTCCAGACGGTGGGAATTAGGTTAGAAACGTTGAGGGTGATGACGCTGCGCTGGCTGTCGGGGTCCGGTAAGGAGATCTAGAACCGCCGAGTAGGGTGTTTGTGGAGCGGCTCCGTAGGGTGGACTACGGTGTGGGCGAAGCGGATCTGTGGCCGTGGACGAGGGCGTAGGTGAAGCTGCTCCGGTGGTTGGGTTAAGGATGGTGTCGACGACGCGGATCTGCGGCCGTGGACGGGGCATCATAAGCTGCTCCGGTGGTTGGGTTAAGGATGGTGTCGACGATGCGGATCTGCGGCCGTGGACGGGGCGTCAGAAGCTGCTCCGGTGGTTGGCTTAAGGGTGGTGTTGATGATGCGGATCTGCGGCCGTGGATGGGGCATCAGAAGCTGCTCCGGTAGGTTGGATGAGGGTGCGAGGAAGCGGATCTGAGGCCGTGGACTTGTGAGTTGGCAAAGCGGCCACGGTAGGGTTGAGAATGGTATAGGCGAAGCTACTCCGGTAGGGTTGACGATGGTGTCGGCGAAGCGGCTCTGGTAGGGTTGAGGAAGGTGTCGGCGAAGCGGCTCCGGTAGGGTTGAGGAAGGTGTCGGCGAAGAGGATCAGAGGCCATCGACGGGGGCGTCGGTGGGGTGGCTCCGGGGGGTGTGGACGAAGCGTCTCCGGTGGGGCATACGAATGAGCCGCTACAGATGCGCGGCGGTTGACGAGAGTACCGGCGAAGCAGATCCAGTGCCGTGGACAAGGCCGGCACTGTATGGGCTTTGGTACAGTGGTGGATGAGCAGTCTACTTGTTTCTAAGGGAGGTGGGAGGGGTAAATGCGGCCGCAGAAGTAGATCCGGCGAGGTGGACGCCGCTGGCAGTGAATGGGCTATGGTACACCGGTGGATGAGCAGTCTAGGGTTTCGAGAGGGGAGGGGAGAAAGGGCGATGAAGTACGGACGGCATGATGTAAGATGCTCTAGTGCTGTGGAGTTAGTCGTTTTTGCGGTAGGGGGAGAGGAAATGGGGGTGCCGTGTAGTGGGGGGAACCGGAAGTTACCAACGCAGCCCCGACCTATCATGTAGATGAGGGCAGTATTGTAACTGTTGGTCTCCGTGCACCAAGGACAAAAGGGGGATTTCGCATGCTAAAGACTTAGGTGGCGGAAATTTTAGAAGGAGGCGGAGATTTTGCGCCATGGATCGTTCGATCCGCTTCAACTAATTTTGGACCATGCTAGCGGAAGGTCATGCTAGACTGTGTACACGGGCACGCAGCGCCAGCTAATAACGGTGTGAAGTCCATCCCGTAAAAAGATAATAACTCGACGATGCGCCGATAACTTGACGCTCACACAGCGCGCCAATCGTGACGGGTGTAGTGGCGCTGCTCACAAAAAAGGGATCAAACGCGTAGCCTATGTATTTCTCGTAAATAGATAATTTAGTGCCATTGGTTATTTACTTTAAACATAATGCATGGACGTGTTAGTGTAGAGGCGCACAAAAAGAAATGGATATTGTAGTTAGCTACTTAAAAGTGTTACCTCATATGATTACATAGCCTCCATTTCATAAATTATGCACCCGTGAATTCATATATGAATATTACATATATTACTTCAAAATAGAAACTTAAATCATCCAAGACTAATGAATTTGAAGGCAAGAGTAACATGGTGCATGTGCATGATAGCTACATTGGTTGTTTGAAGAAACATCACCGTAACTTTGGCATGCACAACTGAAAAGGTTTATTTAAATAGAAAAAATGTGATATGTGAGTGTCCAATCTTTATAGCGTTGAATCGATATTGTACCTTTGGCCACGATACGGCGTAGATATTGACTTATGTTCAAGCGATGCACGCCCACGATCGCTAGATAGTGATACGTGAATGAGTTGTGCAATCTCTCTCACGCATACATATCTCATTTCCTGTGGGCATCGGAATCACACACGCCAAGACTTCGTATTTCTCTCCCTCCGTCGTGGTTAAATTCGCCTTTCTACCCCATCCTACAAGTCTCTCACACGTAAACACACACGCCTCTATGTCTAACACGCCCACCCCTTTAATTCCGCCACCCACAGCCACTAATGTCTCAAAGTATAATAATGTCTCTCACACATATGCTATCTACCTATCCCTTAATATAGCTAGATATGTGTCACACAAACTCCTTCTCCCTACTAGCAAGATGCCCATGTGTTGCACGGAACATCAAGATGCATTTGTATGAGAAGTTTATCTTGTGGGAGAAAAGGATGAAGGAGGGAATGCCTTATTTGCAAATGCGGAGAGGGGTGTGGGTATCTTTTTGCAAAATTGCCATATTTTCCTTCGTGTTCGTCGGATATAAATCGGATGGCCTATATTGCAGGATGGCAGGAACACCGTCATCACCAACTCTGAATTTTTATAAGTGTAGAGATATGTGAGTGTCACTGCCCCCCCCCCACACACACCCACACTTCCCAACACAGAAGGGGTAGGGTGACACCTCGATCTTGATACTAATCTATCGACGGATTCTCTCTCAAACATACACACACACACTACCCGCACCGGGAGTAGGGTGACACTCGATCTTGATACTAATCTATCGATCGGATTCTCTCTCAAACATACACACACACACACACTAACCGCACCAAGGAGTAGGATGGCACATCGATCTTGATAATAATCTATCTACTCTCTTTCAAACACACACACGCACAGGCACACTCTCGACACGCCTTTCTCCCCCAAGAATGACAACAGTAGGGTGACAACTCAATTTGATCATAATCATCAATTGGTTTCTCTCAAACATTATGTCTATGTGCCTCGCTCGGTAGCCCCTCGATATGTAGACTTCTCGCACAAGACAAACTGTAGTGACGATGACGCTGAACCCAGTGTGCCTTGTTTTTACCGGCCTCATGTGATAGTCTTCGCCCTGTTTTCTGTTAATTAAGAAGGCAACCTTTTCTTTGTTACTACTAGTGAATCTGAAATCATTTGGGGCAGACATAAACTATATCACTTCAACCCAATTATCGCAGCAACTATTTTAAAAGAAATAAGCTAGCTGCTCGTGCGTTGCACGGAACATCAAGATGCATTTGTACGAGTAGTTTATCTTGTGCGAGAAAAGGCTGAATAAGGGAAGGCCTTATTTGCGAACATGGAGAGACGTGTGGGTATATTTTTGCAAAATTGCCATAGTTTCTTTCCTATCCTTTAGATATAAATCCGACGGCCTATATTGCAGATGGCACGCACACCATCATCACTAACTCTGTTTTCTTTTCCGTTCCGAATATTGTCATCAAAATGGATAAAATATATGTATCTAAAACTAAAATACGCCTAGATACATTTCCTTTTATCCATTTTGATGACAAGTATTTCCTGACGGAGGGAGTATTTGTCTTTTAGAGATTTCAACGAAAGTGACTATGACCGGACCTTACCAACATACTCAAAAAGTAGTCCATAATTTTGATGTTACCCTCTTTTCTTGGCGGTGCGAGGCCATCTGGATACCTCATAAATAAATCAAGGACAAATCTGACCCTTCCTAAAAGACATACGTAGCAAAATGAGTGAATCTACACTCTAAAATATGTCTACATACACATCCGTATGTGGTAGTCCATTTGAAATCTGAAAAGACAAATATTTAGGAATGAATGGAGTATATGTAAGAGTAGACATGGAGATATATCTCCAAAGATGGTCTACAACAAAATGTGTTGGGCTGGTTAGCGCGGATGCTTGCAACGCGATGACATGAGTTCAATTCTGTCTTTTAACTTTAGATTTTTATATTATATATTACTCTACTTATTTAATATATACTTCTTTTCGCTCTCAGATCGACAAAGGAACCCACAGAGTACTTAGAATATTAAGGATGGACTTGTTTCTTTTAACTTTCATGCACGGTCAGAGCCACCTCAAAGTCACGTGTACACTCGTACATGCAATTAACTTTTTATAGAGGGACAATCATACATGCAATTAACTCAAATGGATTGGATGTCACTCTATTATTCCCAGCATAAAGAGCATCTCCAACGGCAGCCGGCAAATTTCCTCCCGCTTCCTTCCGCGGAGGACGCATCAAACGCTAGCGGCATACATTTTTACAACTCTAACCAACCAGATGAAATTTGTGCAAACACGGACTGATTTCATATAAGCATGAAGGATTTCGTATAAAAAAGCCGGATCTTCATATAAACATGATGGATTTCATTACATTTACATGAACTAAGAGGTGCCAATCCGGCTCTCTTGTATAATTAATACTCCTTTCGTCCGGAAATACTTGTCCTAGAAATGGATATATCTAGACTTATTTTAGTTCTAAATGGTCACCATGATCCCTTTGTCTTCCTCATGTCCGCCGACACTTGCGGGTCGACGAAGGTCCTCGGAAGAGACGGCAGCAAAGAAACCACCGAATCCGCGGTCGTCCGCCGGTGGTGGCCTTCATGGGTCCCAAGTGGCGGCGGCCTCCGTGTTCTACTTCTCCTTGATGATGGCGGCGACACGAGAAGCCGCCACCGAATCATCGCTTCCACGCACCAAGCTTATCTTCGCCGCATGGCATCGCCAGCAGCACGGAGGCGCTCCCACAGACACGGGAGGCGCGGCCACCGCAGACACTAGTGGCCCGGTACGACGCGGCAGCGACGGCGCCCGTACCGTCGTGCTCGCCGCCGTGCCGGCGTGGAGCAACTCGCCCCTCCTCATCGAGCTGAACTGGAGTGGCGAGTTGCTGAACCACGCGCCTACTTGGGGCGGCAACTGGCTCCGTCGGGCCAAGCGAGGTTGGTGAAGCACCGAGCGGCCTCGCCCGTATCCGGAGGGCTCGGCGGGCCACCCAGCCGGGTAATATGGCGGAGAAAGGCTCATCGGAAGCCATTGGAAGGGTGGAGAAAATGGTGAAGGAGGGGATAGGGGAGTGGCAGAGGGGTGCGATTCTTGCTCGCTGTCTGTCTGGCCTCGTGTAAATAGAGGGCGGACGGTAGGAGCTTGGCCGGCGTCTGGCCTCGTTTAAACAAAGGGCGGACGGGAGGAGCTCGGTCGGTGTTGCGTTTAATTCTGGCCCGCTCATGAACGGACGTGTGGCCGGAGTAGGATTCTTGGTTTGCATGCGGGTTTATCGAAGGGGTTTAATGGAGGCGCCGGGCGTGCAGCAGGCGGTGCAGTACTATTCGATTTGACAACATTAATGAGCCATCAAATCACAAAGGC
This sequence comes from Aegilops speltoides, assembly GCA_021437245.1. Taxonomy (NCBI): domain Eukaryota; kingdom Viridiplantae; phylum Streptophyta; class Magnoliopsida; order Poales; family Poaceae; genus Aegilops; species Aegilops speltoides. The sequence continues at coordinate 324,836,916 of CM038141.1, forward strand.
CCTTGCCTCTCGTGAAACCGACCGAGCTAGACCGCCCGCCTCTAGCCTTTTAAAAATGTATATACTCCACTTTTGTACAAGAGTAGTATCGATGGATTGCGCCATGGAGCAAAACTTGAAATTAAAAAAAGGTGGTACATATAGAGAGCGCCGAACTATGTGTCATAGATGGCAATAAATAAAGTACTACATGATACTAATATATGATAGATGGCGCAGAGTACTAAGTATTATTAATACAGCTTTTGCTAGAACTCATCTAGATGAGATATAATTTGGTCTCATTCATTTTTATAGCCATTGGATGAAGCAATAAGATGCGATGTGTCGACGTGGGTTTTATTTGTTCTTGTGCAACTAATCGACCATCGCATGTCATGTTTGATAGTCTCAAGTCATTAAAAGCATACAAGCCCCACATCTCTTCTTGGTTGATTCCTCTATTTATGTCAAAAAATAAGAAACAACGTGAGAGTTAATGCACCACGCCTATGTGTTTACTAGTATTTGGTTTTTGTAAGATGACTTAATACTCACCTAGACGGAGGGAGTATTCGATTTGACAGCGGGCGGCGCAGTTCCCGATACGGCTTTAATGCAGACGAGGGAGGGAGTAGCGGTTCCCGATATGTTGAACGGCCAATGCATCCTCCTTCAATTAATGCATGAGGGAAGTAATGGGAGGAGGTCCGGGAAAAGAGGCTGCACGATGTGAATGCAACGCAGTTTGCCGTCATTGCCCTCATATAAAGGCGCCCCTCCATTCCAATGCATCTACCACATTGTACGCACCTAAGCATTTGCCTAAGCACCTACACTAAGCGCAAAAGAGCTCGCTCCAGACCCATGGCGGCGATGTGCGTGAGCGGCCAGCGGCTGCGCCAGATGGTCCACGACGTCGGCCTGCGGCATGGCGCCGAGGATTGTCTCCAGACGGTGTTGGAGACCGGCTGGTGGATGGCCGTCGTTGACGCCAACTACGACTCTCAGTTGGACCAGATGATCGTTGCCACCAGCAACAAGTTCACCGTCCTCAAGAAGCTCGCGGAAGACATCGCCATACTCCTCCAGCCAGCGCCTCGGCTCCTCATTGCTGCCACCTAATCGCCTCCATGGCGGAACCTCTTTCAAGCACCGTGGCCTCGCGATCGCTCGCGACGCCACGAAGAATGTCCACTTGAGGTCAGCCGCCATGAGGCACCTCGCCCGCAAGAATTCGCCGACCTACACATCCACGTGTACGAGCAAATCGTGTACATAGGTATCTACAAGGCTAATGAGGACGCTACGATGTTGGCCTTCCTCAACCGGCTGGAAGTCTTGGATGCCTTTGTTGAGAAGCACCTCGACCTCGCCACAAAAGCCGCCGCTCCTTAGCCGTCGGTCGGTGGCCCGGTGCACTAAGTTGAGGAGGAGGAGGTCGTACGTTCGTGGATCCATCTTTCTTCTTGCCTTCTGTAACCACCACTGCGATCACATCATCGTGGCCTTAATTTTATTGTGCTGTTGCATTCTCGCTCCAAATAATACCGACATGTGCGATCCCTTTGCTTAATTATATGCATCACTGTAACTAGTACTCCATCCATCAATTTATAAGTTGTGCTTACCTTTTCCATCAACTTCGTGCAACGCGCGTGCATCTTGCTAGAAACACTAGAATATGTCTATATAATCCGTATGTGATAGTCCATTTGAAATCTCAAAAAAGACAAATATTTAGGTACGGAGGGAGTAATATATTAGGAGTATATCAAAACAATAGTGATTTCTTTCAAGTTTGTGGAATACTACTATTCTACTACTTTGGATCCGCGCAACGCACGAGCACATTGCTAGTAAAAGGAAAAGGCCTTCCGCGTTTGCGTCGCACCCCCACACGCCCGGGAATCGGGAGTACAACATGGCCCGTATGGCATGACACATAGCTTAGGGAAGGCGTGTTGCCTAGCAGTGGCGGAGCTTGAAGCAAAACGCTACGTGCAGATCTAGCCAAAGCTATAGAAATTACCCTTGCGTTGACGTTCCATGCCTCAAAACTGGATGTACAACTACAAAAATCCTGTTAGGTTGGACGGGCCAGGGCACGTGTTGGCCCTCACGTAGCTCTGCCCCTGTGCCTAGCATTTTCACTTTCATGTGGGACTGCCGTTGAGCAAACTGACACCACGCCCGCTGCAGGGTTGGAAAACAGAAACAAGGGGAAGATCTAGCTGTAGCATGGAAGCCAAGAAATTTTGTGTCATACGGGGCTCGTTGATAGAGTAGGAGCATTCCGTACTAGTACTACTCCTGCTAGTACTACCAAGTTTGTACTCCTAATATACTATATTACTGGTACTACCACTATACAACTAGTAGATACGTGCACGGCACAACATCGTAGGAACAAAAAACGGGAAGATCTTGTTTTGGGTGATTTATCTTTTTTTCAATCAACGTAGTATGAATAATATGATGTGGGGGGCACCCATGAAGCTTATGTGGCTTTGTTGCATGGCTACGGAAGGTTAGAGAAAAATAAATAGATAATGTGTTTAGAGTGCACTCCACTAAATAGATATACTTTGGATCCATTGCAACGGACCGGCACATCTATATCTATACCCCCTATATAGTGTGTGAAAAACTTTGAAAGTTGGTCGTTGGATGAAGCCAATCCGACGGTACAAAGATGGCAAATCCGAGCACTACTAGCCGTTGGATATCATCCACCAGATTCTGCCACATGTATAATCTAGAAGACTCCATGGTTGAACTTAATTCATGACTAACTTTGCCACAACTAAGCTTAGGCAAAGTTATTAGGGCCTGTTTGGTTTGTGACTAACTTTGCCAAAGATTGCCACACCTAAAGTTAGGTAAGTTTGAACAACTTAGGTGAGTGTTTGGTTCAAGCCGCATCTTAGGCAAGCCACACTTGGGCCCCACATGGCATACACATAAAAAATGTGGCAAGATTCCCTTAGGCTTGCCAACTTGTGGCTCTCATTTTGATGAACTTACCTTAGGCAAGCTTGGCAAAAATGTGTGGTAAAGTGTGGCAATGCTAGGCCTAGAACCAAACAGCTCCTCTCTTCAAAATGAGAGCCACAAGTTGGCAAGCCTAAGGGAATCTTGCCACATTTTTTGTGTGTATGTCATGTGGGGCCTTAGTGTGGCTTGCCTAAGGTGTGGCTTGAACCAAACACTCACCTAAGTTAATCAAACTTGCCTAACCTTACATTCCACCAGATTTTGCCACATGTTAGAATCTAGAAAACTCCACATGTAGAAGCATAATGCACAAACCACCAGAATCTCATGCGTGCAATGCACGTGTACCTTACTAGTACTAGTTGGGCCCTGTTTGGATCCCTAAGTTAGAGTTAGTTTTAGTTAGTTGAGGCTCAAATAACCCAAAAGTATCCAAACATGATGGGTTAGTTTGGGTTAGTTGGATCTAAGCCACCCCAAAAAACTAGCCCACACTAGAGGAGCTTATTTGGGTTAGTTCTCCTAGGTCCACTAGAAAAAATAGTAAAAAAAGTTACCCCTCCCATCCAAACAGGATCCAAAGTAGTCAAATGATTGATAAAGAATATTTATTGTCAATCTAACCCTACCATCCAAACAACTCTTTGGTTATCTAACCTCTACCTAAGTTAGAGTATCCAAACAAGGTGTCGGTGTCAAAACCGACGGATCTCGGGTAGGGGTCCCGAACTGTGCGTCTAGGTGGATGGTAACAGGAGACAAGGGACACGATGTTTTTACCCAGGTTCAGGCCCTCTCGATGGAGGTAAAACCCTACTCCTGCTTGATTGATATTGATGATATGGGTAGTACAAGAGTGGATCTACCACAAGATCAAGGAGGCTAAACCCTAGAAGCTAGCCTATGGTATGATTGTTGTAATGGTTTTTCGTCCTACGGACTAAAACCCTCCGGTTTATATAGACAAGAGGGCTAGGGTTACACAGAGTCGGTTACAATGGTAGGAGATCTACATATCCGTATCGCCAAGCTTGCCTTCCACGCCAAGGAAAGTCCCATCCGGACACGGGACGAAGTCTTCAATCTTGTATCTTCATAGTCTTGGAGTCCGCCGATGATGATAGTCCGCTATCCGGACACCCCTAGTCCAGACTCCTCAAGAGCCCTCTAACCAAAGCTTCAATGACGATGAGTCCGGCAAGATCTTGTTCGGCATTGCAAGGCGGGTTCCTCCTCCAATAATTCATAGATGGTTGTGAACACCAGATAGTGTCCGCTCGCAAAATAAATTCCACATTCCACCGAGAGAGAATAATATGTACACAAGTTCAATCACGACGATTTCGTGGCATAACGTCACACCACTACCAAGCCTTTACTTGAATCATTTTTACTATACCACCTCAGCGCTTAGCGCGGTTTCTTTGGCACGCCTTGTCGGCAGAGATCGTGTTCCCTTATTCCGGATTCTCATCAATACGGACATGGTAACCCAACCGCGCCATTGATGGTGGCGCTTGGGAGATAAGCGAGTTTTACCAGGCTGGTGGGGACGATAGTCTTTGTCCGCCCATATATAAGGGATAAGGATCCACCTTTTCACCCACGCCTTCTTCCTCCTTTGCTTATCCATCTCTGCAAGACTTCGAGCTCCAGCGCCCAAGCCCGCACATCTCGCCTCAACCTTCTCCACCATGTACGGAGCAGAGGCAAGTGGATGGCCTCATCCGCTACGGAGGGCACATCGAAGATTGCGCAGCGCCGAATATCCGCCCAAATGACATCACAAGACCGGCCGCCTCGACAAGGGCAGCTCATCCCAACCCCTGTGCCCCATGAGAGGGTCGTGTTCCTTCCCACTTCCTCCGCTGGATCGATTTCCACTTCACCCCTTTGTCCGGGGCTCATGTTCTACTATCGCCTGGATTTCCACGATCCGCGCCAACTTCATCCTCAACATCTCGGCGTTTATCGTCAGGTGTGGCCTTCCTCTGATCCAGCCCCACTTCGCTTGTGGCTCAAGACCTTCAATTTCAAGCGAAGGTAGTGAAGGGCATTCAAGTGGAGTGCAGAGGCGCCATGTTGGGCAAGATGCCCAACGCCATCCGCTCAAGGGGCCTTCGTGGAGTCCGCTAAGGGGTGGTAATCGGGTGGTTCTACATCACCGAGCCAAGCGACCCTAAGTGGGCGGCGGCCCCGAGTTCAGATCTGGTATCCCTATGCAGCTCACCTCCGGAAAGAGAAGGGCTTGCTATGGGGTAGTTCGAGGAGCCGACAGACTCCATCCCTCCTGCACCCTAGTGAACAAGAAGCTTAGGCTCGTCAATGTGATCCAGTGTCATGCTCGTCTCACTGGATTATCCCTTGCCAACAACGGGCTTTTAATTTGTGGGAGTTCGATCCGCACAAGACTGTGCCTTGAGCAGGCTCTTTGACACGACGTACGAAGCCGCCTGGAGGGTGCTGTTCAAGGGCGGAGAAGCCCCCGCGTCCGTGATGGAAGACCGCGGATTCAGCACCAAGCGCCCGGCCGGTGAGGTAAGCTTTGTTATCCTCTATGGGACATTTATTTTCTTTCATAGTTTGACTCTATGCGGGATCTGAAACTCCCAATGCCTTTGATAGGACTGGCAGAGGACGTCCGGACAGGTAGACTATCCGGCTCCCCTCCCCGAAGACCCAGCGGACGCCCGCTTGACGGGGCTGCTGGTCCCGGAACTTTATGTGGTGCCAGAGAAGAAGGCCAAAAAGGAGGCCACAGGAACCCGAAGAAGTTCTCGGCGCCAGGTGATATCGGACTCATCGTCCGACGGCTCCGAGGCGGACTCCTCCCCCGAAGACAAGGAGGAGAAAGAGGACTCTCTCCCAGAGGAAGGAGAGAGGAAGAGGAAGGCTTCCCCGACAGGGGAGGCCGAAGGGTCCAAGAGGGGAAGGACTATTCCCCCAGACAGCTCCACCAACACCAACGTTGGCAACGAAGAGTGGCCCTCAAGGGCCAGGCCTCCGTCAAGATCGTAAGTATCCGGATTCCTGAATAATTTCTCTTTTGTGTCACATAGTGTCCTTCTAATGCCGCACGCTGCCTGCAGTCCGGCCGATCATGTTCTCCCCGCTTCATCGAGCGGGTCGTTGGCTCCGTCGGATGTAGATTCCATCCCGACTGCCTCTACCCCTCGCGACGCTGAGGACGCCGAGGTGGGATCCCGAGAAGGGACCCGTCAGGAGGAGGCTCTGGAGGCACCACAAGGCAGCCTCCCGGACTTTGCGCTGGACTCCACGCCGGAACCCGCAGTGGTTCCGGAGTCCGACAGGCGGCCCCTTCGCAAGAAGGGCAAGACCGTGACACCGGCGGCCTCCGTCCAACCGGAGGCGCCGGACAACTTGTTGGAGGCGCTCAAAGGCGCTTCCATCGAGGAAGAACACCGCACTATTATGAGTGCGGTGATTCAGAAGGTTCAACTCGTCAAGAGCGAGCTGACCGAAGCCTACAGTAGCCTTCTAACAGGCTTTGAGGTAAAAAGTTTAAAATATGTAATGTAATACCGCATAGACAGTAGCCCCTGATGCTCGGTTCGTGTTCTGAAGAAAAGCCGACCGAGGATCTAAAAAGATATACGCAGGTTGCTAAAAATTATGTCAATATGGGTTTGTAGGCTGCGCCACCGACCTCTCGCCGCAGGATCAGAGAGGTCGGTGCTTTGAAGCAGAGCTCGGGCGGTCCGAGCAAGAGCTCGGCCAAGCAAGAAGCAGCTCGAGGACAAAGAAGGTGAGTAACACCACTTCAATTTTTACCTTACGTAAAAGGATTTAGGTTGCGACAAAAATAACAAGGATAACGTGGTACCGCAGGGCCACGAACGAGGTGGCAACCTCCGAAGGAGGTCGTGTCCGCGTCGAACACAATGCGGCCGCGAACAGCAGAGCGAGAGAAGCAGGAGGCGCGGGTGGCGGAGGTGCGGCAAGAGCTCCGTGCTCTCATGGAAAAGCATGAGAGTTTGGAGCGCGACTCAAAGACTCGAGAGTCCGAGCTTGCCTCGCTCTCGAAAGTGCCAAAGCCGCCAAGGCCGAGGCCCATAAGTCCCTCCAGAGATTGAGGCGGTGAAGAAGATAGCGGCGGTAAGGCATTTTTCATGCAAAGCAAGCATGTGAATGTAAATTACCTGTTACTTACCCGACCAAGCTCTCCAAAAGGCGCTTGCAGATCTGCCTTGCAGCGTGTCCGATGTCGCCAGATTCTACCGGCTGGGAGGGAGCTCAATGCGAAGGTCTTCGTCTCAAGACGCCGAGGCCGGACATCCGTGCCCTCGGCGACCAGCTGAAGCAGCTGGTCGAGCTCCACAAGGTAGCCGAGCAGGCCATGAAGGGCCTCATAGTCCGGCTGTGGCCTGGAGAGGCCATGCCTCGGAGCTACTTAGGCCTTGTGCGGCGGCTGGTGGATGCGTGCCCCTGGGTGGAGGTCATCAAGCGCTCCGCCTATATTGAAGGTGCCCGTCGAGCCCTTGCTCGCGCAAAGGTGCATTGGGGCAGGCTGGATGCAGAGAGGCTCCTGACGGATGCACCGCCGCCGGGCAAAGAGTATCGTACGCCCAAGATGTACTATAAGGCTGTCCTGAAGGGTGCCCGCAAGATTGCGGATGAGTGCCCCAGAGATGTAATTATTGAGTAAATTCGCAATGTGTTATCATGTGCGCTGAAAACTTTGTTCATATGCGCTAAGAAACGCTTATTGATTTAAAATATTACCTTCTGTGCGGCCGTTTATTAAATCTGAGAGATGGCAAGTCGTCGGCTTCAGCCCCCATGCCATGAGTGCTGGGGTGTTTGGGATAAACTTGAGCAGTCTTGTTCCCATTTTGGGTCCATCTAGGGAGGCGCCAACACGCATTTAACAAGGCAACCGGACTTATAATGCTTGAACACTCTCACTTAGCCATAGAATTTATAATTTTAAATTTCAGCGAAGCCCCTAGTATTCGAAGACCGAAGTTCGGGCGCTATCCATGCCTTGGCCGGACATTATCTCGTTCTTCGCTCAAGCGGCATAAGTCTTTAGGGACTCGAAAAGACCTCTCGAACAGCGACCGGTCTCTCGCCTTATCATGACAAATAGTTTTAGCTTTCTCCATCGAGGCGCCGCCAGCTCAACCGGGTGCAATCGCAGTGGTTCTCCCAGTGCTACCTTAGCCGACAGAATGAAACGTAAGGTACCAAAACATGGGAGCTGGGCAAACCCAACTATTGACCCAAGACATGATTCGGAGCCGATTCATATAATGCTATAAGTTCGGGGTGCCGCACTTGTGAAAGTGTTTGGACTTATCACACCATAATGCGGGGAACATAAGCCCCTGGTGTATTCGGCCGTACCAAAGTATATGGGTGCAAGATGTCATAAATGAACATATATACAAAGTAATGCAATTATAGGCAAAAAGTGCTGCATTATTTATTCAAGGAATTCTGCTATGAGTGCGGAATGATACAAATAGTGCGGTAAGCAAGGGATTGGACTAATTAGACGTGTCTCCCTCCAGGGGTAGGCTGCGGAATGGTGTATTTAACAAATTTAATGCCCGTAATGGAGACCACCTGAGTGTTCGTCGCAGCCTTTGTCCCTCCCTGGCTGTTGCATCGTGAGTTCGGCGGGTTCGCCGCCGGACAGAGCCTCTTGTAAACGGAGTCATGTAGATAAAAATTAAATAAAAGAAAAAGAAAAAGAAAAAGAGCGACACACTTAGGAGCCCCTGGTGTGGTTGAGCCGCACTCTGGGCTTGTCGTGGTCGTGCCCCCCCTATGCCCAAGGTATCTCCGGAGCGTAATGATGTACGCGGGGAGCTTGTCTTGCAATCATGCAAGGGCTGGGGGTGGGGCCGCATTGCTACACGTGCTCGGAACGTGCCAGGTGGTCTTGATGGATGTTGCTCTGGGCGCGTTTGGCTGTGTCCGGTCGTTTAACGGCCGGACTCGAAAATTGCCTTAGAAGGCTGCTCTGTACTTCTGCCGCGAGAGCCGCTGTATGTTCCTCCGTTCGGAGGGAGCATTCCGTATTTCCGTTGACCGTGATGATTCCATGAGGGCCTAGCATCTTGAGCTTGAGGTATGCATAATGCGGCACTGCGTTGAACTTTGCAAATGCGGTTCGTCCGAGCAGGGCGTGATAGCCACTGCGGAACGGGACTATGTTGAAGATTAACTCTCGCTTCGAAATTATCCGGGATCCAAGACCACTTCCAAGTAACCGAGCCTCGCATAATTGGCCTCGACACCGGTATTACGCCTTTGAAGGTCGCTTTTGTAGGTTTAATCATTGAGGGTCTATGCCCATTTTGCGACCGTATCCCGATAAAGCAGGATCAGTCGCCGCCGCCGCCCATGAGGACTCTCGTGAGGTGAAATCCATCGACGATTGGGTCTAAAACCACGCAGTGAATCCGCCATGGCGGATATCGGTCGGATGGTCTCTTTGATCGAAAGTGATCGGGCAAGAGGACCATGGATTGAACTTCGGGCGATCGCTCCATTGCATATATGTCCTTAGTGCATGCTTCCGCCCCTCTTGGGTATATGGGTTGCGCGATTATCATATTTACCGTCCGCACTTGTGGGGGAAACCTTCGTCTCTCATCGCTCGGGCGGCCGGGTCTCTTCCTCGCCGTCGCAGCAGCCCCTTGTCATTGTTTTCGCAATTAACTTGCTTGCTCGCTAAATACCCAACAATCTCTGCTGGTGTGGTTAGCTGGCTTTTCGGGTGCCATGTATCCGCATGAGCGGTCGAGTATTCGGTCCAAATTGACGGACCAAGTAGTTCTTTTGAATGGCTTCTTCCGCTGACCGGTTTAGGGCCTCTAAATCCAGCGCCGACCGCCGATCCTCATTGTTATCGCCGCTAACACGGCGCTTATTTTTGTTTCGACGCCGACCGCCATTGTGGTCCTTGGTATCCGGACCGCCAAAGATTTTTGCCGAGGTTGTTGCTTCGAGCCAGCTAGCTGTCCTCTCCCGCACGTAAGCGGGTCATGAGTGATGTGAGGGCTGCCATGGATTTCGCTTTTCCCGTCCCACGTGCCGGGCTAGCCACTCGTCATGGATGTTATGTTTGAAGGCTGCGAGGGCCTCTCGCATCCGGACAATGACGATTTGATTTTTCTTGGTTAAGAACCGTGTCCAGAATCGTCCGCCGATTCATCCGGCTGCTGAATTATGTGGCTTAGGTCATCGGCGCCTAGTGGTCGCACATATGTGCCCCGGAAGTTGTCGAGAATGCGGCTTCCGTGTCCTCCCAACACCCAATTGACTCAAGGGCAAGCTGTTAAGCCAATGCCGAGCTGGTCCTTTAAGCTTGAGTAGGAGATACTTGATGGCGTGGAGATGCCGCCATGGGCCATATGGATGTGAAGGAGGTAATCTTCGATCCAAACCGCTGGGTCTCTGTGCCATCGAGGATACAATGTTCACGGGTTTAAACCCTTCAGGATTTGATGATCCATTACTTCCCCCGTGAAGCATAGTGGTGTGCGCGCCTCAGATAAGTAATGTCGCGACGTAGCTCAAGAGAGCGCTGTTCACTGTGTTCGCCCGCCGGAGTTCCTCAGATTCGTGCGACGGTATTCGCTATGGGTCGGGGGCACCCACGTGATCCATAGATAGATCTGGATTGTCTTGCCTTGTCCTCCAATATATCCCGCAAGTCCGGCGCTGCCCCCCGTGGCTTTGTACTTTTGAGCGGTGCCGGGTACGGTTCGTGGAGGGCCTAGATGCCTCTCTGTCGTGGGCCACGAGGTGGTCGGTCCGCCGACAGCGCCGGTGATGAAGGTTTGTATGCTTCCTCCTCTAGTCGGGGAGCAACTTGCGCTTTGGGTAGCTTTTGAGGGGCGCTCGAAGTTCATACTTTTCGCCGCAAGGACCTCGGTCCATCCGCCGCCAGCAGGTCTTGATCAGCTTGAAGCAGCTTGCTGCTTTTTCTTTAGGCTATTTGTTGTGGCCATTAGCCGCATCTCAAACGCTCTTGTTCGACGGGATCCTCAGCACGACGATTCGGGCCGCCGCCGAGGCTTGCCTCGCTCCGGAGGGAGGTATGTAATTATCATCCTCGACCTCTTCGCCTCGCCGCCTCTCGTGAGGGCTGGCTTCGCCCTCCCCGCTGAATCTTGCCGGAGGGGTTGTCTTCGCCACTTTTGGGGTGTTATTATCTCCCGTGCCGGAATCTCCATTCTTGCTATGGCGGATTTAGAGCGCGCCACGACGCCGGGCGCTTGGGCTGTTTCTTTAAGGAATCGCCTCCGCTTCTTCGCCATCCCCATCTTTTGGGGTGTCCACCATGTATATGTCGATGACGAGGTGGTCTTCCAAAGCCCTCAGAGGCGCTGGTTCTGATCGCTCCGCATCGCCGCCCATACCGCCGATGTCTTCGAGCCGTAGTCTAGCATGCTCGGTTAGATCGCCGACGGATGGCTACAAAGTGGGTGGTGGGTGGGTTTTGAATTTCTTCGTCATCCACATCCCAACCATCTCGCCGTAATCCGCCAGGCTCTCCGGATAGCGAGAGATGCTTTAGCGATTTTAGGATGTCGCCAAAGGGTGAGTGCCGAAGATGTCCGCAGCGGTGAACTCCATGATCGGCACCCAATCGATTCGACATGGCAGGGCGCGAAGAGGTTCGGACTCGCAGGGAGTCCGCACCGGAGTCACGAGCTTTATAAGGGACGAGGTCAAGATTCGCCCATCGCTGCGGAAGTTGCAGCTCCCGAGGCGGTGTCCAGCCACCCGCCCTGATCTCGCGCGATCGCTCCGGACTATGGGTCAAGCGGATTAGTGTGCGGCCTCCAAGGTACCGTCCGGCGCAGAGTTAGATCATGCCCATCGTGACAAAGGCGGCACGCTTCGGCCGCGCTCGATCCATCAAGATCAAGTCTCCGCGATGTCCGCCGTGAAGTTTAGGCTTCCAACCGACCGATGGCTGGGGCGAAGCTGATCGCTCCAGATGGCCAAGTGAATTGCCCGCAAAGGCGGTCACCGAATACAAAGATCTCGCCCAGGAGAAAAGTCTCACCGACAGCGTTGTTGTTGATTGAAGAAGCCATCAAGTTTATCGGTGACGGCTACGCAGGAACTCTCAATGAAAGCACCAATGTCGATGTCAAACCGGGCGGATCTCGGTAGGGGGTCCCGAATCGTGCGCTCTAGGCGGATGGTAACAGGAGACAAGGGACACGATGTTTTTACCTGTGTTCGGTCCTCTCGATGGAGGTAAAACCCTACTCCCGCTTGATTGATATTGATGATATGGGTAGTACAAGAGTGGATCTACCACGAGATCAAGGAGGCTAAACCCTAGAAGCTAGCCTATGGTATGATTGTTGTAATGGTTGTTCGTCCCACGGATTAAAACCCTCCGGTTTATATAGACACCGGAGAGGGCTAGGGTTACACAGAGTCGGTTACAATGGTAGGAGATCTACATATCCGTATCGCCAAGCTTGCCTTCCACGCCAAGGAAAGTCCCATCCGGACACGGGACGAAGTCTTCAATCTTGTATCTTCATAGTCTTGGAGTCCGGCCGATGATGATAGTCCGGCTATCCGGACACCCCCTAGTCTAGGACTCCCTCACAAGGCCTTGGTAGTAGTGAGAAACAAATTCCAGTTTTGGCACGAGCTCGTGCGAGAGCACAAGGCCTGCCGCAGGAGTTACATTTCCCTTTCGGGGCCCATGGGATCGAACTTCAGTGGCTTAGTGCCCGGCCTATGAGTCAATGACATGCGGACCTTAAATGCGACTGGCACATGTCATTCTCATGGTGGTGGCGTGGTTCGCGACTCACTTGTTCGAGATGAACCGGCCGGTGGTGGCGTGGCCGTGGCGAGGGTACCACATGTGGGCGTCGGGGCATTACAAGGCGTAGATGGACACACGGCCGGTACTACCTGTAGTACATAAGTACTCCAGCTGAGGATTGATGCCCGGGACGAAATGTGTCACAGCCACTGGGTGAAAATTCGATGGTGCGGGAGTACGGATCGAGCACAAAGAGCGAGCAGTAAACCGCGCCCAATCAGTGTGTCTGTGGTAGAAAGTTGATGGTCGCCGCAGTTCAGCTGGCCCGCATGTCATGCACACAAAGGCAGAGGAGCGGTGGGGCCGAGAGGGATGAGGGGCACGAACAATCCTACCATTCTGTCACTGACATGTAGGACCCATAAGCATGGGTCCCACCTGTCAACGAAGGAAAGGCAGGGCAAGGCAGTGATAGCCATGTCAGAGGATCCATGTCCACGTCGGGGGACATCGTGCCGTGGGTTGGAGCGGCGTCGTGGGAATCGCGTGTGGGTGTGGCAGTGGTAGAAACAAGAAATGTGATGGTCGTCATGGTTCAACTTCCATGGACAAGCTGTCGTGTCTGCTGACACATGTATATCAAAACTGTTTATATTTCAAGCACGTGAACAAGTATTATTCTACTAGTTTGGATCCATTGCAATGCATGGGCCAGCTCATTGGTAGTAGTAGTGTCCATCTCTATCTCTAGAGGCCTTCTCTCATTCATCCTTTTCTCTCACAAGATAAACTAATCATACAAATGCATCTTGATGTTCCGTGGAACGCACAAGGATGTTTCCTTGGGGGTCTCTCCAGCGCGGCGTGGCCATAGTTGCAAGTTGACGCCCCTTGAGATGCCGACGTTGAGGGGCACTCGGATTTCCTCCGATGAGCAGGTAAGATGAGTTTGATCACGTAGTAAATGCATTCTAAAGACTACTTCCGTGTCCATTTCCTAATTCTCCCCCTGCCCACTGCTTTCACAGGCTAGGCTCAAAAGCGAGTGGAGATTGGCTTCATATGTACGGAGGGTACCAACATCAATTTGCACAACATTTACAACGGTGACACTGCTCCGTGAGAACCTTTGTCCAACATTGGGATCAGCCATGCAATGGGCCACCGCATGAATTGGTACGATGGAACCACGGTGAGATTGAATAAGATAGCACTAACCTTGCACATGGCGGTCAAAGGCGCACTATGTCGTCTCATGGGCCGATTTGTTGCCAGACGAGTAGGAAGACGCTGTGTCCTTTCTAACCGTGATCTTCACGGTGACAAACCAGGGACTTATTTTGTATGGGACACATCCTACATATACTCCTCTCTCCCAGCTTTATTTGTTTTGAATCTTTTCATTTTATAAGTTTCAAATTCAAATTTAGAGCTCTCCATCACATGTTGAGATTACAATGTCCATTAAATCGCTATGCATGTATAGTAAAGAAACAAATCTCGAGTTTGGCACGAGTTCGTGGCTGTGGGAGCACCACAAGCCTCGGCGCAGAGTTACATTTCCTCTCGGGGCCGCTGGATCGAGCTTCAGCTTACTACACCTACCTTTGAGTCAATAACATGTGGACCCGATAGGTGATCGTCCACATGTAATGCTCCCAAGGCGAGGGGCGGTGGGGCCAAGAGGGGTGAGCCGCAGGTCGGGGACGGTGGTTTCATGGGTTCGAGCGGCGCGTGGGAATCACGGGTGGCTGTGGTAGAAACTTGATGCTCGCCGATTTTAGGTGGCCCACATGTCATGCACACAAAGGCGAGGGGCGGTGCGGCCGAGAGGGTGAGGCGCACGCCGGGGGCGTGGTGCCATGGGTTGAGAGGCGCGGGGAATCTCGAGATGAAACGTGATGGTCGCCAGAGTTGAACTTCCATGGACAAGTTGTCATGTCTACGACACATGCATCGTGATACCGATCACTGGAAGGAGTAGCAGAGAAAGCTATATATGTAGATAAATAGTTCCTTATAGTCAAGCGGACCCACGCTACTACTCTATTCCAAAGACATGCACACCATCGAAATAGTCCATCTATATCAATATACACCGAGAGGGAATAATTTTTTTTACAAGAGAGGAAATAGTTCATCCATCCATTATGCCCTCCTGCTGGTGCAGTGTTTTCTTCTTCTTCTTCTTCTTCTTCTTCTTCTTCTTCTTCTTCTTCTTCTTCTTCTTCTTCTTCTTCTTCTTCTTCTTCTTGTTCTCATTCTCTGTGGGAGACGGCTTCGCAACAAGCTCTTTGGACCTTGCACCTATCTCGAAACTCACACGGGCATCGAGGGCAGCATATTTTATCCGCCAGACATCAAGGGATAATTCTCCCATCCGCACGACCTTAATGCCACCGTCTCATCACCCTTCTGAAGATTTGTACCGAGCACAAAATTTGCTACGTCGAATAGGGATGGTGTCTGTTTAGCACAATCTTCTACAGGAATTTTGATTCTGGTTTGTAGGTAAGCGATGCTTTTCAAATCAAGGTTGTACGGCTCCAGCTTTTGTTTGTCCCCTTCGATGGCTGCCCCACAGAAGTATACATCCTCCCAAGACAAGAAATCGTGAAGCTCACCTGGTATGGAGGGCGAGTGTATGATGTGGTACACCAAAACATCATCTTCGAGGCACAGCTGAAGGGCGGTGGCGCGCTGGATCTTCCTGGGGAACGCCTCGTACTCGTGACGAGACCGATGACCTCATCTCTACCTTTTCGAGGGAGTTGATACATTGTTGATCCATCGCCAACAACCCTTGGGTTGACGGTGACGGTGGCAACTCTCGCAGCATCGAGCCTCGACAAGGACATGTTGGACGCTAAAACCTGATCTCGATCTTTTTCGCCATTTGGAACCGCTGGAACGAAGGGCTACGGTTTGGAGAATTAGGATTAGATGGCTAGTCTAATCAAGTAGTAGATGATTATTTAAAGAGGTTAAAACAATGTGAATGCAAAGGGGTTTGATGCAAATGAAGACGAAGGGGAGGTGAAGAAGCCGAGGCGAATCGGTTCCCGATGGAGAAGTAAATGGGAGAAGTGGCGCAGGTGAGTTGATTAGACGGCTAGATAGACTAAACGAAAAGGCTATGCGGTAGACCGAGGAGTCGCACTGTTCGTGTACGCGCTCATCCTTCCGATAGGTGGGACCTATGCAAACAAATAAAAATGTGTCATAGCTTTTTTTGAGCGCGTGAGTGGGAGACACAACATTCTCTCGTTAAGGAATACTCCTCCGCTTAGGTGAGTATAAGTCACCTTATGAAAATTAGGTTTTCCCAAAACCTTTAGGCGTGAGCATTAACTTCCCGCCGATCCCTCCCAGCCTCGTTAGCCAACGTTTTCTTCCTCTTCGCCGCCGTTTCTACCTTTCCATTTTTCCTCTTCTCAAGTGTGGAACGATCGATGTCCGTCCTTGATGCACTGTAACAACCATCGCATGCATCGCGCGTATGCTGATTGGGCATGCACGAGAATTTGGTTCGCTGGTAATATGGATGATACCGAACGATGAAGTGAACAGGCATGCTAGCACGGGAGACCTATTTGCACTATACAATACTGGAGTACTCATGTTCCTACTACTACTACTAGTAGTAGTAGTACAACTATGGTACACTTGATGGTCAAAATACTATTCATACGGTCCTCACAAAGGAAGTGACAACACCTCGCTACCGACACTAGTCCAGCGAGGCGGCGGTTCGGGTTACCAAAGTCAGCCTCACCCTCAGCAATCGTAGTCTGTCACCGCCATTGCACAACACATTGGTGTTTTGTGACGCCTTCGATTCAATCAGACACTAATCATGCACGCAAACGCAGTAATGATCAAGATCGTGGACTCACGGAAGATATCACAACACAACTCTAAAAGTAAAATAAGTCATACAAGCATCATAATACAAGCCAGGGCCTCGAGGGCTCGAATACAAGTGCTCGATCATAGACGAAGTCAGCGAAGCAACAATATCTCGAGTACGTATATACGTTAAACAAGTTGCCATAAGATGGCTAGCACAAACCGATACAAATCGAAGAGGCGCAGCCTCCCGCCTCGATCCTCCTAAACTACTCTCGGTCGCCGCCGCAGCCGCACGTAGTAGTAGGCACCTCCAGTAGTAATCGCCATCGACGGTGGCGCTCGCCTCGGGTTCCAAAGATCTCGTTGCGACAACCGTAAAGAAAGGAAAGGGGGGAAAGGGGAGAAAGCAACCGTGAGTACTCATCCAAAGTACTGCAAGCAAGGAGCTACACTACATATGCATGGGTATATGTAAGGAGGCCATATCGCTGGACTGAATCGCAGAATGCCGTAATAAGAGGGGATAGCTAATCCCGTCAAGACTACGCTCGCAGCCTCCGCCTTGCAAAGATGTAGAAGAGAGTAGATTGAAGTCCTCCAAGTAGCATCTCCAAGTAGCATCTCCAAGAGCATCGCGATAGCATAATCCTACCCGCGATCCCTCCTCGCGCCTGCTAGAGAGCGATCACCGGGTTGTATCCGCACTTGGAAGGGTGTGTTTTATTAAGTATCCAGTTCTAGTTGTCATAAGGTCAAGGTACAACTCCGGTCGCCCTTTACCGAGGGACACGGCTATTCAATAGATTAATCTTCGCAGGGTGCACCACATAACCCAACACGCTGATCCCATTTGGCCGACACGCTTCTGGTCATGCCCGCCTCGAAGATCAACACGCCGCAGCCCCACCTAGGCACAACAGAGGTCAAACACGCCGGTCTAAACCTGCTGCGCGCAGGGTCCGGCCCCATCGCCTCGAAAGCACACCTCACGCTATGAGGGCGGCCGGAAGCGCACCCAGCCTAGTGGCGCCCACCAATCCGGCGCTACGCCGCCCGTCACGACGCCAAGAAGGCTTCGCCGATACCACGACGCCGGATACCCATAACTACTCCCACGTAGATGGTTAGTGCGATAGACCAAATGGCCGCACTCGCATCAAATACCAAGATCTCGTTAAGCGTGTTATTATGAAGCAATCATGACGCCGATCAGGCCAGCCCACCTCTCCCTAGGTGGTCTCAACTCTGCCTGCCGCTTCCGCCACAAAGATCCACACAGAGGGCCGTCGGGACAAAGGTCCTTTCAAATTTCAACTGCGGAATCACTGCGGTACTCTTCGAGCGCATTCCGACTTTAGTCACCATCTCGTAGTATGTATGTATGTATAGCATATACCCGTGATCACCTCCCAAGTGATCACGGCCCGATAGTATAGCAAGGCGCATCGACAAGAATGTAGGGCCAATGATGATAAACTAGCATCCTATACTAAGTATTTAGGATTGCGTAAGGTATCAACAGATGTAGCAACAATGTCGCTATGCATCGTAATAGGATCAATCAGAAGCAGAATATGCTACACTACTCTAATGCAAGCAGATAGAGGAGAATAGGCGATATCCGGTGATCAAGGGGGCTTGCCTGGTTGCTCGCAAGAAGGACGAGTCACCAACACCGTAGTCGAACCGGGGTCGCCATAGCCTCTGGGTCTATCTGAAAGAAGTAACGAGAGGGAACACAATAAATAACAGAGCAATCAAAGCATCACAAAGCGTAACAAGACAATACGCGGTGTTCGATGTGTCCTAACGCGGTAGTAGGTGATACCGGTGAAGGGGGGAAACATCCGGGAAAATATCCCCGGTGTTTCGTGTTTTCGGACAGGTGATCCGGAGGGGGGAAAGTTGCGTGTTCGCTATGCTAGGGATGTGTGGCAGATGAACGGAGGGTGTATTCGGATTCGCCTCGCTGCTCGAGCAACTTTTATGTAGAAAACTTTTAATCCGAGCTACGGATTAAAAGATATGATTTTCTAAAGATTTTATTAATTTCTGGATTTTAATTAATTATTTAATTAATTCGAAAATGAAATAATGACATCAGCATGATGTCATGCTGACGTCAGCAGTTGACTGGTCAACCTGACCAGTGGGTCAGGTGGGACCCACCTGTCATCCTCTGATTAGGTTAATTAGGGTTTAACTAACTAATTACTATTTAATTAAACTAATTAGTTAATTAGGTTAATCCAATTAGGATTAATTAACTTAATTAATTCCTTAATTAATTAATTTAATTATTATTATTTATTTAATTATTATTTTATATATTTTAATTTTTTTTACCCTTTTATTTGAAACGTTCTGGGGGCTGGGCCCCACGTGTCAGTGGCTCTAGGGGGCCGCGCGGGTTCCGGGCGCTGGTGCTAAGCACACACGAAAAGAGCGCTATGGTGGTGGTGGGCGCACTCGACTGGTTCGGCGGCCACGGCACGACGCCGAGAGTGAGGCCGCGGTTCGAGGCGGCAGCGGCGCGAGGGAGCACAAGAATGTGTCGGCGCGCCACGGGCGCTGGTGGGCGGCACATGCGCAGCAGGGGGCGCCGCCGCACGACAAGAGGGCAGCGCTGCTGCGTGGCGCGGCGAGGCGCCGCGGGCGGCGAGGCGAGGATGCGGTGAGCGCGTGAGTGCGCCAGACGGGCGGTGGTCATAGGCATGCGCCGCGCTGATGAGCGTCTGCGGGTCTGGCCGGCGAAAGTGTGCTCGGTGACGAGGGAAGAGGAAGAGAGGAAGGCCCGGCCTCACCGGGTTCGCAGGGTCAAGGGCAGCGGTGCTCGAGGTGGGGGGGACGGGGACGACGTGGACGGCGTGGAGGCAGACCGGTGGGGCGGAGGAAGCAGTCCGGCAGGGGAGGAGCTCCGGGCGCCAGCGTCAGGCGGTTCCAGGCGGCGGCCGGGACGTCGAGCGGCGACGGGGTCGGGCCTCTCCCCGATCCAGATGGGATCGAGAGGAGAGGGGGAGGAGTGGAGGAAGGCGAGGCGTCCGGCGATCTTGGGGCAGCGGGCGGCGTTCGACGGGGCCGGTGATGAGGCGAGGCCGTGGCGTCAGGCGGGCGCCGCGCGAGGGAGAGGAGGGGGCGCAGAGAAGTCCCTGAGGGGCGGCGCCGAGCCCGGCTGGCGGTGGTTTTAGCGGGCTGGACTTGAGGCCGGGCGCGGCTGCAAGGGAGGGGGTCGAGCAGGCGAAGGCCGGGTGGATCACGATCCAGATCGAGGGGGAGAGGGAGGACGAGGAGCGGGCGTGGCGAGTGGGAGTAGTGGGGACTTAGGGTTTCGGGAAGGGAGTGATAAGGAGGCCCGAATGGGCCTGGTGGGCCGGCCGGTCTTGGCTGCCACTGGGTCGCTCGTCCAAAGATGGGGGGCCTTTTCCTTTTTTTTTGTATTTATTTGTTTTCTGCTTATTAGTTTTCTATTTTATTTTCTATATATTTTGTTTTATAAAATATACAAGTAGTACCTAATTTAGTGTTACAAAATACCCCAATGCCACAAAAAGTTTGGTGACAAAATAAAATAGTTTAGTAATTTATTAATTGTAAAAAGGCATTTAACTAATTGTTTTTGCTATTGTTTAAAATATTTTTAGAGTATTAAACCTTTTCTAAAATGTGGTTTCTCCACCATACTTACCTATGCATTATTTGGTCAATTTTAACATTTTAGTTTTAATATTTGAAAATTTTATTGTTTGCTTGATTTTGAATTTTGAATTATAATCGGTTTCAACTAACACGAGATTAGCAACAAGAATCGAGGTGACGTGGCATCATTAGCAAAGGTTTACAGAGCTTGATTATCCGGTGTCACAATTCTCCTCCATTACAAGAAATCTCGTCCGAGATTTAAGCGGTGGAGTAAGGGGGGAGGTGCTGGTAGCGAAAAATTTCTCGGTTTTGGCTTGCCCTTTCGAAGAGGCCGGTCCAATACTTTGATGTCTTCATTTCTCTGCTTCGGGTCATCATGATGAAGTTGTCTTCCTTTCTTTGAGAACTTCATCACACTTAAGAATATGAAAGGGGCAGCTCGGCAACGACAGAATGGTATAAGGGTAATAACCTGGGATTAACCCAGGCATGAGCATAAGAGCACCTCTTGAGTTGGAACTTAGGAAATACATCGAGAGAGATATAAGTAGGCATGAGAAACTTCAAGCGGATAGGTAAATGTTCGATGCCTGAAATAGAGTATGAGAGGGGTTCAGAGCGACGGGAACAGGTATTGTGTCTGACTCCAGAATAGGTGATCTCATCAAAAGGTGGCTCGTGAATTACATATGAGGCCACACGCGATGATTAGTTATGGAAACAGGGGGTGTACAGGAGAGTCAGGTTTCGATCCTGTGAAACTGTGGGTTATGGGCCCACCATGTGGATTAACCGTAGGAAGGGCGGTGACGTCTTGCACGATCATGATAGCAAGGCATGTCAGAGAGTAGCATGTCAGTTATGTCGGCAACAACATCGATACCAAGGGCGAGGGACGAAGAGAACCATTTTCCTACTCGTTGAACGAGGCGGGCCAATAGGCAAGGTTCTCGTCCATCGGTGGCTACCGGAATGTCATCAACAATAGTAACAGGTCTTACGGACAGAGCGGTACTCGAGGTGTTTACATAAGCAGGAGAATATTATCGCTAGGTCATGTAGATCACAAGAAAGGTTAAACCAAACAATGGAAAGGAAAATATGATTATCGATTAAATGTAACAATGGAAAGGAAAATGTGTTAAAACACATATTCCAGGGTATTTCCTTCCCAAAGACAACAGAGCTCGATATCCATGACAGATATAACGAGTAAACCATTTAGGTTAGAGAGAGGAAGTTCTGACATTACCCATACAACGGTGTTTGGATAATTGAGCAAGAAACATTTAGCATTGGGCTTCAAATGTTCCTCGTTGAAAATCGGAGTACCATAGACATGCTTCGAGATAGCATTGACATGGTCTTCAAGCAAAGGTCGGACTTTGGATACGTGAAGGATCCATCAGAACATCTTGTAGAATAAGCCTTACAATTTCCTCATGGAAGAATGGATAACCTTACTAATAAGGAATCTATAACAGCAGGTCATCCGGCCAGGTGTGCTGGGCATGCCATCACTTTACCGGGTCATAAAAGTCCAAAGGTTATAACTCTTGGAAAATGTTCCAACCATCATATCTCGACCGAGATTCAGATCTGATCGGTGTTAGGATACCTCGACTCGTGGATGTCCGAGAAGAAAAGGTGCAACACAAATAGACGAAAATACATTGCAAGATTCTCGAAATGAACTATGGAAGCGAAGTTCAAACAAGAGTTCATCATTAAGGCAAGAAGAGGATGATGAGGTGGCTGATGGACTCAAATGATAATTCAACGAGGCATCCAAAAGGATGCATCTCCTCAATATGTGGATAAGGAGATAGCATTTGTCAGATCAAATGATATAATGAAGCATGTTTGAGGAAAACATACACAATTAAACAATGGTTGAAAGGTGCACCCGAAATATGGGCTGGGTTGCACGGCCAACATTGGAATGGTGATTCAATAATCAATAGCCTAAGAATGAACGGCCGACCATTAACTTCAAGGCAATAGGGTCGCTAGAAGTTTAGAATTTACACATCACAGACCATTTGTCGGTATTCCGGTTAGAAACAACACGGGGACCAAGAAGAATGGTGATGGTAATAAGTATCACTTGTATTAAGAATTTTAGGGTGGTGAATTTCTCGCAACATTCTTGACATAAAATACGATAGTGCTCCATGGTAGGACATAAGCTGGATAGCAAGGAGCTCCATAACATGAACAAGTATGTGTTGGAGGGAAGGCAATAATGTTGTCGATGATAACACAAACCATCGAGGGCAAGAATAGTATTCCTCACCATGAACTCATTTGATATCCTGGAAGAGCTCATAAGGTTGATGATGATCACGGCACACTTTGTCGAGAGATTTCAGGATGTAATCGATCAGCGATGACATCAAGTCAAATGAATGGTGAAGCGAAAGGTTATTGGAACCAAGGGTACGACACAAACTCGAAATCAAGCTTGTTGTACAAGGCGACATGATATGACGAGGAAAATCGACGTAAGCTTAGCTCATCATCGAAAGTGGTGCTCCGGGAATAAGGACCAGGCAGCACAGTTTAAATCATCAAGACAATGATATAGCCAAACAGGCTAGGAACGGCGTGATCGGGTACAAAGTCGTACTTAAAGAAGATTACTAAGAGTTGTTAAACCGTAGTGCGGACTCGGTTCAGTTATCGGTGTCTTTGAGTGTTTAATAACTCAGAGCCCATGAAAAATTGTAATCGGTGAGAATGTAGTACTTGATGAAGAACTCATAAGAAGTTATGCGCCCAAGATAATCTCGAGATACCGTGGGGTAATACTCAAGGCGATCAAAGTAGAGGTTGGGTCGGGGTATTGATCCACAGAAGACAAGTGCTTAAACTTGCACAGGAAATGGTATTTAAAGAAGAACATGGTTGGAACCATGATTGCAAAGGATCAATTCACCGTTTCCAAAGGGTAATATATCACGGAAATAGTTACAAGAAGCTTCCATGATAGGATGTACATCGTGTCCATGGGCATGAACACAAAGTTCAAGGTCGACTCCACTTCTCCAATGCATAACCTTTCATTCACTTCGCGCTCGATGAAGTGGTATTGTTAAAATTTTATCCGCAAAATACCGAAGAGTATGACTCGTGAAAACTTTCGAGTTCACACATATTAAGGAAGGCATAGGTTCAACCCATCGGGGCATCATGGAAACATATACCACAACTTCGATAGTAATTAACACAAGCTCGATAGTAGAGCATGGTTGATAAAAACAGAGGATACAATTTACCTAAGGTATTATGTATCGTGGAAAGAACTTCGAGGTTTTTGTATACGAAGGACACTGTCGGATGATATTTCAACAAATGATCCGGCGGTCCATAGTGGAGATGATGTGAGCATCGATACCCAATCAGAGGAAGAAAGAATGCAAATGCATCGATTTATAGAACATCTGAATAATTCAACATCTAAATAGTAAGGAATTATGATTTCAAATCATGGGATCGGGAGCAAATGCTCGATCAAGGATGGATAAGTCGACTAGACTTAGGGGTAATCAATGGCAATCTGATTGGCCGAGAACCAGCTCATGTTCGAAAAACGTCTGAGCCGGAAGATAATTTATAAGGATCAACTGATGAGTGTGTGCTTTCACACACATGTTTGAATCGATAGGACCAAAATGAAGGTGTCTAAGGATACTAACGAATATTGCCAGACATATGGAAAGCATCCATAATGCAAGCAGACAAGTATTGCCGAGCAATAAGCTACTAAGGATTTTTGGAGGATCAAATAGTATTTCGAAGACCAATGTGAAACACATGAACAAGTGGGGTTGAACGGATACTTAATAAGGCGAGAAATTAGTCATAGGGGTATTCCGGTGGCAAGGAACTGCTAGGCAGTAGGCATAAAGAATTCTCGGAATATCGAAGAGTATTTCAGGACATCTTGTAATAACAAGAGCAATCGGGATGACAATATGAACGATAGGTGTAAGTAGTTATCCGAGGGATTTATCGATGGGAGTGAATTGCAAAAGCGATGGCACATAGTCTTGAGAGCACATCGAGAGTATCTTCGAATCTTCCAGTGCAAAGAAAGCGGTCATCGGTAACAAGGGCTCTCCGGAGAAAGTACTTATGAGAACCTAAAGTTAGTTTTGTTTTTAGCAAAATCATTTAACCCGAATAGAAGAGAGCTCAGAGTCCCAGAGTAAAGATCGAGGAGTAAAAGATCCTAATACCACCCAATGGCGACGTGGGCCGTAAGGCACACAGCCAAGTTAGTAAAAGTTTTTGCAATGTCTAGACTCAACTTCGCCAAGGAGTTGGAAAGGGATTCCTACAGCAATGGCTCGATATTAACTTGTGACGCCTCGATTCAATCAGACACTAATCATGCACGCAAACGTAATACGATCAAGATCGTGGACTCACGGAAGATATCACAACACAACTCTAAAAGTAAAATAAGTCATACAAGCATCATAATACAAGCCGTGGGCCTCGAGGGCTCGAATACAAGTGCTCGATCATAGACGAAGTCACCGAAGCAACAATATCTCGAGTACGTATATACGTTAAACAAGTTGCCATAAGATGGCTAGCACAAACCGATACAAATCGAAGAGGCGCAGCCTCCCGCTCGATCCTCCTAAACTACTCCCGGTCGCCGCCGCAGCCTCGCACGTAGTAGTAGGCACCTCCAGTAGTAATCGCCATCGACGGTGGCGCTGCCTGGTTTCCAAAGATCTGGTTGCGACAACCGTAAAGAAAGGAAAGGGGGAAAAGGGGAGAAAGCAACCGTGAGTACTCATCCAAAGTACTGCAAGCAAGGAGCTACACTACATATGCATGGGTATATGTGTAAGGAGGCCATATCGCTGGACCGAATGCAGAATGCCGTAATAAGAGGGGATAGCTAATCCCGTCAAGACTACGCTCGCAGCCTCCGCCTTGCAAAGATGTAGAAGAGAGTAGATTGAAGTCCTCCAAGTAGCATCTCCAAGTAGCATCTCCAAGTAGCATCTCCAAGAGCATCGCATAGCATAATCCTACCCGGCGATCCTCCTCGTCGCCTGTTAGAGAGCGATCACCGTTGTATCCGCACTTGGAAGGGTGTGTTTTATTAAGTATCCAGTTCTAGTTGTCATAAGGTCAAGGTACAACTCCGGTCGCCCTTTACCGAGGGACACGGCTATTCAATAGATTAATCTTCCGCAGGGTGCACCACATAACCCAACACGCTTGATCCCATTTGGCCGGACACGCTTCTGGTCATGCCCGCCTCGAAGATCAACACGCCGCAGCCCCACCTAGGCACAACAGAGAGGTCAAACACGCCGGTCTAAACCTGCGCGCAGGGTCCGGGCCCATCGCCTCGAGCACACCTCAAGACGCTGCGAGGGCGGCGGAAGCGCACCTAGCCTAGTGGCGCTCAGCCCAATCCGGCCGCTGCCGCCGTCACGACGCCAAGAAGGCTTCGCCGATACCACGACGCCGGATACCCATAACTACTCCCACGAGATGGTTAGTGCGATAGACCAAATGGCCGACTCGATCAAATACCAAGATCTCGTTAAGCGTGTTATTATGAAGCAACCATGACGCCGATCGAGGCCAGCCCACCTCTCTCCTAGGTGGTCTCAACTCGCCTGCCGCTCCGCCACAAAGATCCACACAGAGGGCCGTCGGGACAAAGGTCCTTTCACCCCAACTGCGGAATCACTCATGGTACTCTTCGAGCGCACCCGACTTTAGTCACCATCCGTAGTATGTATGTATGTATAGTATATACCCGTGATCACCTCCCAAGTGATCACGGCCCGATAGTATAGCAAGGCGCATCGACAAGAATGTAGGGCCAATGATGATAAACTAGCATCCTATACTAAGTATTTAGGATTGCGTAAGGTATCAACAGATGTAGCAACAATGTCGCTATGCATCGTAATAGGATCAATCAGAAGCGTGAATATGCTACACTACTCTAATGCAAGCAGATAGAGGAGAATAGGCGATATCCGTGATCAAGGGGGCTTGCCTGGTTGCTCGGGCAAGAAGGACGAGTCACCAACACCGTAGTCGAACCGGGGTCGCCATACCTGGGTCTATCTGAAAGAAGTAACGGAGAGGGAACACAATAAATAACAGAGCAATCAAAGCATCACAAAGCGTAACAAGACAATACGCGGTGTTCGATGTGTCCTAACGCGGTAGTAGGTGATACCGGTGAAGGGGGGAAACATCCGGGAAAATATCCCCGGTGTTTCGTGTTTTCGGACAGGTGATCCGGAGGGGGGAAAGTTGCGTGTTCGCTATGCTAGGGATGTGTGGCAGATGAACGGAGGGTGTATTCGGATTCGTCTCGTCGTTCTGAGCAACTTTTATGTAGAAACTTTTAATCCGAGCTACGGATTAAAAGATATGATTTTCTAAAGATTTTATTAATTTCGGATTTTAATTAATTATTTAATTAATTCGAAAATGAAATAATGACATCAAGATGATGTCATGCCGACGCCGCGAGCTGACTGGTCAACTGACCAGAAGGGTCAGTGGGACCCACCTGTCATCCTCTCGATTAGGTTAATTAGGTTTAACTAACTAATTACTATTTAATTAAACTAATTAGTTAATTAGGTTAATCCAATTAGGATTAATTAACTTAATTAATTCCTTAATTAATTAATTTAATTATTATTATTTATTTAATTATTATTTTATATATTTTAATTTTTTTACCCTTTTATTTGAAACGCTCGGGGCCGGGCCCCACGTGTCGCTGGCTTCTAGGGGCCATGGGTTCCGGCGCTGGTGCTAACGGCACACCAAAGAGCGCTATGGTGTGGTGGCAGGGCGCACCCGACTTCGGCTCGGCGGCCACAAGACGACGCCGAGTAGTGAGGCCGGCTTCGAGGCGGCAGCGTCGCGAGGGAGCACAAGAATGTGCGCGGCCACGGGCGCTGGTGGGCGGCACATGCGCTGGCAGGGCGCCGGCCGACGACAATGAGGGCAGGCCGCCGCTGGCGCTGCGGCGGAGGCGCCCGGGCGAGGCGAGGATGCGGTGAGCGCGTGAGTGCGCGACGGGCGGTGGTCATAGGTATGCGCCGCGCGATGAGCGCGTCTGCGGGTCTTGGCCGGCGAAAGTGTGCTCGGCGACGAGGGGAAGAGGAAGAGAGGAAGGCCCGGCCTCACCGGGTTCGCAGGGTCAAGGGCAGCGGTGCTCGAGGTGGGGGACGGGACGACGTGGACGGGCGTGGAGGCGACCGGTGGGGCGGAGGAAGCAACCGCAGGGAGGAGCTCCGGGCGCCAGCGCCAGCGGTTCCAGCGGCGGCCGACGCCGAAAGCGGCGATGGTCGGTTTCTCCCCGATCCAGATGGGATCGAGAGGAGAGGGGAGGAGGAGGAAGGCGAGGCGTCCGCGATCTTGGGGCAGCGGGCGGCGCTCGACGGGCTGGATGAGGCGAGGCTGTGGCGCCAGAGGCGCCCATGAGGGAGAGGAGGGGCGCAGAGAAGTCCTCGAGGGCGGCGCCGAGTCCGGCTGGCGGTGGTTTTAGCAAGCGCGACGAGGCCGGGCGCGGCCGCGGGGGAGGGGGTCGAGCAGGGGCGAGCGTCGGGTGGATCACGATCCAGATCGAGGGGGGAGTGGGAGGACGAGGGAGCGGGCGTGGGGGCGAGTGGGAGTAGTGGGGACTTAGGGTTTCGGGGAGGGAGTGATAAGGAGGCCCGAATGGGCCTGGTGGGCCGGCCGGTGCGGCTGCCAGCTGGGTCGTTCGGTCCAGCATGGGGGGGCCTTTTTCCTTTTTTTTGTATTTATTTGTTTTCTGTTTATTAGTTTTCTATTTTATTTTCTATATATTTTTGTTTTATAAAATATACAAGTAGTACCTAATTTAGTGTTACAAAATACCCCAATGCCACAAAAAGTTTGGTGACAAAATAAAATAGTTTAGTAATTTATTAATTGTAAAAGGCATTTAACTAATTGTTTTTGCTATTGTTTAAAATATTTTTAGAGTATTAAACCTTTTCTAAAAATGTGGTTTCTCCACCATACTTACCTATGCATTATTTGGCTGAATTTTAACATTTTAGTTTTAATATTTGAAAATTTTATTGTTTGCTTGATTTTGAATTTTGAATTATAATCGGTTTTAACTAACACGAGATTAGCAACAGAATCGAGGTGACGTGGCATCATTAGCAAAGGTTTACAAGAGCTTGATTATCCGGGGCCACATGCCTCGCCTCATCTCCTCTCCGCCTCCCATAGCACCACTCCATCTCCATCTCCGCCTCCGCCTCCGCCTCCATCTCCATCTCTTCGTGCCCTGTACCGTCCGCCTCACTCGCCTCCCCCAAGACCACTTTTACCTCGCTAGCCGCCCAAAGACCGACATCCTTCTCCCCGTAAAACAAGCCCCTTCCAAACTCCACCATGGCCGAACGCGAATGCGCAAAGATCCATATGAGCCGCGATTGGAGCAATCTCCCCGATGACATCCTCGACCTCTGTTGTTCGTGTATGGATATGTCGACCGCCTGCGCCGGCTGCATGCTCGAGGACATGCACATGGCCATCGTCGAAGCGAGGCCTAAGCTTTTCAAGACACCCTGCTTTCTGCTATCTGGTCTTGCGAGATTGGCTCACCATGATACGGAGGCATGTATGATGCCCCTCGACTTCCATCCGATCTCCATTAGCCGAAACTTCTTTGCAGGTATGTAGTGTGTCGCCGTACATCATTTCCCTCGACATCGATCCGATCACCATCGCCCGAAACTTCTTGGCAGGTATGTACTGGGTCGGCATGAACTCCCACTAGATGGCTGCCTTCAGAGAAGACGGTAAAAAGTTGGTGCTCGTGAACTTCCGCATCTCCCATGAGATTATCCTTCCTCCGCTGGATTATATAGAGTATTACCATCGCGTCCAAGTCATCTAGATTACTATGTCAGTTGGACGGACCTTGTTTTGCAGAAGATTGTAATCTGCCAAGTGCCCACACAACATGCGAATTACGCAGACTTCAAGCTAATTGCCTTGTTCGACTGCGGACTCGCCTATCTTTACGCCGGTGCCTTTTTTAGCTGGAGACAACTCGGCTCGCAGTGGATCATCGTCAAAGCTGATACACACTTCTATGATGCTATTGAACACAATGGCATCATCTACGCGATCGACAAAGCAGATGGCACCACGTATTGCTGGGACGGCGCATGTAAGTTGTTTCCATCTCATGTTAATGATGACGCCATGACACTATTTGAACTTTTTGTGATGATTGGCATATCCCTGTTTGAGCAGAATTTGAGTAGAACTATGGCAATATATTAGAGACGCTGTAAATCAACTATATTTAGAATGAGTTAATTCATGCGATTGTGACCATGTCATTACAGCCAATTTGTACCCTGAATAATCAAACGGTTAGGAATATATGGATATTATCCTTATTTTATAGTAATCTATATACTACTACTAAATATGAGTGTGTATCAATGGCCATGTTAGTTTCCTCATTTTCATGATGTAGAAACATGCACCACACTGTCGGTTTCATCTAACCATACATTAGGGAAGTAAATGTGAATATGGAGAACTCTATATTTGGAAGTAGTGAAATCCTGCAATGCTTACCATGTGTACATACCTATATTCGCCCTTCAGCAATCAATGGCTAGAATAATATCCTCACAAACTTTTAGCCCACAGAACACGAGTATATAACAATGCATGATCCGTTAGTTATCTTGAAGAATTTGTTTGTGAGGACAGAACATGATTGCATAACATGCATGACATGGTAGTTTCCTGTGAAGAATCGGTTGCGAGATAACATGAGTATAACCATGCATGGCACTTCTATATTTTCGAACCTGGTATACATTTCCCTGTATTTTCCTCCCAGCTCCAACAGGGACATACCAATGTTGTTTCTTGCATTATCCTACTCATACTCAACAATGTTGATCTTACATTAACAATGCTCGTCCTTTTGATATGATGCAAGGTCCCTATAGTTACCGCCCTTTGTAATCACACCACCTTTGCCAAAAATAGGAAGCACAACCGTTCCTCGCTCGATCAGACGACATCAAAAGACTGATGATCATTCGGACACATGAGTCGGAAAAGTTATATTGCAAAACCCCACCGTATACAAGCACCGTAATACGTGAGTATCCGGACAAAGGATCGTTACGCCTATGAGCAGGATACCAACTTGTTGGGGCCTTTAGGATTTTTAGTTGAGGCGGGTAAACAGCCTTGGTTCACACTCTCTATTTCTGGACTCAATTATCCGATTAACCAGAGATCACCGCTGGCAAGAACCTTGATGGCGAGAGGCTCTGCTTGCTATGGAAAATCGTGTTCACACGGCGAGCCCTAGGAGTTCGGGAGCAAACTCCCCGATTGTCAATGACACAGCCCGCAGCCAAAAGAAGGTGAGAATGACAAAGGCATCCGGATTAACTTTGATCCTTGGATGTCTCAATTACGACAGCAAGTGATGTGGTTCAAGCCTTCAGTTGATAGGTAATTGGGCTGTTGCATCGAAGGGTGGAGTATCGTGTCTCCGGATCACCGGTCACCAAGCGGGCTGCAAATTATGATGGTGTTGGATCATCTCTTCAATGACTTTGTTGTCTTTGCTGTTGGTTCGGATGGGTAGTTCTTTCTTTTGTTATGCATATTCCTTGTCATTTGGTCATCCTCGCCTATGTCACTCTTTCTATGTAATAGTTGCTTCATTTAGAATGTCATTCTCGTCTGGATCACGAGAGTCTGAGCGCTGCAGATGGGTATGTTTTGGTGGTGTAGCAAGACTTCTTACGAACTATCATGTCTTGTTGTTTATGTCAGTAGTAGTCACTAGTCAGTGTTTGAATGTTGTATATATCGTTGTTTCAATCGTTTATTGTCTCGAACTACTGGTGGGCTAAATGAGGGCATCACCATTATCCAAAGTTCGAGTATATCTCCTTTTTTCAAGTTATATAATTTGAGCTCACTGTCTTTTCGATGATGTACACTTGTTTGGGCCAGTGAGGTGTCGTTGAATATGGGCCGAGTAGTAACACAATGCCAAACAGGTCAATTATGACTCTCGGGCCGGGCTCTCAAAAGATCCTGAAAAAAAAGGCCGGGCTCTCCAAAAAAGAAAGAATAAGGACTCTTAGGCCGACATATGGGCGCCATCGGTGTTTTCGTGCGCTTGCGCGCCGAGAGCATATTGGTGCGTGCTCGAAATTCATGCTACCTTTTCGTCCCCAGTCTCCCGCCCCTCCCCCACCTCTGGAATCTCGATTCCTACTCCAGTTCCCCCTAATCACCCTCCTGTACTCCATGTACTCAAGCGCACTATCATGTCGCCGGTCAACGCGGATCTCCGAGCCGGAGATCCTGAGGTCCGTCCTGCCTTCGGTCGTTGCGTGTTGTTGCTCAACAGTGGCATGGCGGCGCTTGATGGCCAGTTTGCCGGCAAAGTGTTGATGGTAACTGTCAACGACGACCGGCCTCCCATCTCGCCGGACGACCTTGTCAAAGCTCTTGGCATTGCGCACGGCATCCAAATAAGTGACTTGCTCGTCGAAGTCTGTCCGCCACCGGCTGATTTCTTCGTTAGGTTCCGGACAACTTTCGACTGCAGTCATGTGTTCGAATCTTCCCGGCGTTTGTTCTGTGATGGCGCGCTGGTGAGCTTTGATCGGTGGCACCCAGGATGGGGCTCGGTGCCCTCTGAGCTTGAGTTTTTAACAAAGCTTACCTTCCACGGCATGCCTCAACGTGCTTGGAACAATGAGTCCATGAACGAGCTTATCAACGACCTTGGAGGTGAGCTCGTAAGTATGTTTGTTCCTCCGCATACCGGGCTCACCGTTATGGCATGGTTGAAGAAGCCGCCCACCATACCGAAGGTGATTGGTGTTGAGATACCGTGCAGGAACCGGGTTGTATTATTCGTCGCCACCAAGGCCGTCGCGACCACGTTAGGGATGTACCAGACGAGTGTTCGTGCATGTCAAGAAGTGGTCAATCCATCAATCAAGTCCCGCCGCCGCAGCTGGTGCTGTGGTCCGTCGACGACGTCCATTACAGGAGTCAACGTCAGACTTTCCCCGTGTTGCTCGGAACGATGGATGGCACAAGGCCTACTCCATCATGCGGCGGAGGCCACTGCTTCTTTGGGAGAAGAGGCAGGGCTGGCTGCCTGGATATGCTCTAATTAGAGGTAACAACTGAATCTTGTCAGATAGTACTAGTTAAATCCGAGCTATGGGTCTGAAGCACTAATATGCCAGTACATTTGATTGTGACATGTTCTAATTTTGTACCTGAACTTTTTTTAGAAAGGGATGTACGTCAACTTAATGTGCTAGCAGAACTTATTGTGTTGTCTGTCTGTTTTCTTTGCACAACATTCAAGATATTTCCCCGTCATTTATAAAGACGATGAACCATTATGTACGACTTCGTTGGTTTGAACATAGCCCTTCCCGTAGCGATCCACTGCTTCCATCCTGATTGTGCCGCCTGCGTGAATTTTTTGTATGAAAGTTTAGTGTGCTATGATGTTCTATATATATGATGTGTCAACTATATAAGTTTTCACTAAGCATCAGCAATGCATATGGCTGAAAGATGTATTTACGAGCATCGACCGATGGGTCTCTCTATCTATCACACACACGCGCGCGCACACGCGCACACGCACAAGTGGGACCCGTTAAATTATTTATTTGCTCGTGACAGCTTTTAATTAGATTCCACTATAATCTAACTTTTTTCTTAAGTTATTAATTGAGCTCAGTGACTTCAAAAAGTTGTATAGAAGCCTTGTTTGGGCCTTTCCGGCGTCGCTGAATGTGGGCTGAG
The DNA here is from genome assembly GCA_021437245.1 of Aegilops speltoides. NCBI lineage: Eukaryota > Viridiplantae > Streptophyta > Magnoliopsida > Poales > Poaceae > Aegilops > Aegilops speltoides. Next base: position 324,870,037 of record CM038141.1, read on the forward strand.
TAACCATGTTAGGTTGTACTGTACTACACATGCCTTTTTTGTCAACATCAGCAATGCAACTGGGCCGACAGTTGTACACAATATCCGGGTCAACTTGTTATCCGCCCCGCTGAGCTGCAAAGTTTCCTAGGAGGCATGCATTAGGCTTAACAAGAAAGAGGACTTTAAGAAATAATAAATGGGATGTAATTATAATAACTGGGCAATTACTATGCACCAAACACGTAATTAGTTTGAAAAATATATTATTTTTGGAATTTGGAAATTTTAATTTCATTACTTGTTGCGCGCGCAATATTTCGTTGGATTTAATGTGATACGACTTTATTTTGAAATTATATTTAACCTGACTAGAAATTTCGAATAAAAATATTTCAGATCCCATCAAAATGTGGGATTTTTTTTTTTGAATTCTGTTTTGAGCGGTTGTTTGAAATTATTAATCGTTGTCCTAGCTAGAAGTTGGGTTGTACTTTTAACAAACTATAAATGAGCTGTAGTAAATTCCATTAGAATTAAAAAATGGGCTGTACATTCTTACAAATCGCAAATGGGCTATATGTTCTCTGCCAAATCCGAGTTGTGGGCCTACTAAGTTGACGCGTACCAAGGGCTTTGTCAACTTAGTCAATATAAACGATTCTAGCTGCAGTGATGGTACGATGTCCATCCAACGGCCGTAGTGCTTCTTCAACCTCTGGTCTTCTTGCTCCAGCCGCCCAAAGCAGCGCCGGGCGTGTCGCGTGCTCCTGCTTCCCGTGGCCGGCTGTGATGCCGCGGAGGCCTCACCTCTCCGTACTACTCCCACCGCTAGCCAGGCCACCCCTCTACTCACCCACACCCCCTGTTATTCAGCGGCGACGGCAGCCTCACACCGCAGCCGAACCAGTGAACCCTCATACTCCTCTCCGCGCGGGCTACCACTGATGCATCTTCCCCGGCTTCTCGTCGTCCCCTTCCTAGGCCTCGATGTCGTCCAGACCACCGCCCTGGTGCTCTCGGCGCGGCGTGGTCAATGTGGTCAACGACCGACTTCCATCGGAAGAGTACTGTACGTGGAGAGGCTGACAGCTGGGTCCAGGCGGCCGTAAGGAAGTGCCTCCTTCTTATGCGCAAAATAATTATTCCTCCACCTGACAGCGGGGACCCACCGGACGGGCCACCTTATTTCGCGAAAAAAACGTTTCCCCCCTGACTGCTGGGACCCACCGGACGGGCCAGCGTATTTTGCAAAAAACATTCCCAGCTACTGTCACTCGCACCCATCGGAAGTGCCTCCTTATTACGCACAAAAATGAATACTCCCACTAGTTGGGACCCACCATAGTGGGAGGCTGACTTAGGGCCTACTAAGTTGATCGACGGGACCTTTGTCAACTTTAGTCAATATGAACGATTCTAGCTCCAAAGGACTGTCGATGTCCATCCAATGGCCGTAGTGCTTCTTCAACCTCTGGTCTTCTTGCTCCACCCGCCCAAAGCAGCACCGGTCGTGCCGCATGCTCCTGCCTCCCGTGGCCGACTGTGCTGCCGCAGAGGCCTCACTGCCCCCTACTATTCCCACCGCTGGCCAGGACATGCGGTGATGGCAGCCTCACACCGCAGCCGAACCAGTGAACCCTCATACTCCTCTACGTGCGGGCTTCCACTGCCGCGTCTTCCCCGGCTCCCCGTCGTCCCCTTCCTAGGCCTCGTCGTCGTCCACCGCCCTGGTGCTCTCGGCACGGCGTGGTCAATGTGGTCAAGGAACGACTTCCATCGGACGTGGATTGTACGTGGAGAGGCTGACAGCTGGGTCCACGGCCGCAGCAAGGAAGTGCCTCCTTATTACGCGGAAAATAATGATTCCTCCACCTGACAGCTGGGACCCACTGAACGGGCCACTGTATTTTGCGAAAAAGCATTTCCCCTGACTGCTGGGACCCACCAGCTACATCTTCGCACGCAAGGAAGTGCGTCCAGGCAAAAAAACAAAACGATTCGCCCCCCCTGACCGCTGGGACCCACCAATGACACCTTCGCGACGCAAGGAAGTGCGTCCAAAAAACGATTCGCCCCCCTGACTGCTGGGACCCACCAGCTACATCTTCGCACGCAAGGAAGTGCGTCCGCAAAAACGATTCACCCCGATTGTTGGGACCCACCACTACATCTTCGGACGCAAGGAAGTGCTCGATACCGGGACCCACCGGTCGAAGCGTCGAAGCGTTGTCATTCGGTCGACGAACGTACGCACATATATACCGTGGATGTAGAGGCGCGCGACGTGTCGTAGTAGAGGCGCCGCACGTAGCATGTACATGTACGCATGCGCAAGGGTGCAAGAAAGAAAATACGCCACATACGCATATACGGGCAGGTCTCAACGCCTACTCGCGCATACATACATGGCTGGGTCGGAACGGAGAAACAGCATCGTCGTCGTGTTCATGGGGAGGCAACGAAATGCGTCGTGTTCATCGGGAGGCAACGGAACGCGTGGGAGACAACCGGCTTGGACGGAACAGGCGACGGAAATGAGGCCTGGCGTACCGCACAACGGAGGAAACGGACCTCCCACGTTTGGAACGGGGTCCTGTTGATTGGGAGGGGTGTGGCGTACCGCAAAACGGACGAAACGGACTTGTGTTGGAGCGATACGGTCGAAACGGGGGTCCTGTTCATCGGGAGGGGTGTGGCGTACCGCAAAACGGGACTCCACGGGATACTGTTCATCTCCACCGTCGACCTCCTCCGGCCTCCACGGGCTACCGTCGACCTCCTCCACCTCCACAGCTCCTGCTCATCCAGCCTCCACCGCGCTACTCCACCGGCCATCGCTCAACCACCCTCCACGGGCACCCTCCACCGCTCATCGCTCATCCAGCCCTCCACACCACGGGTCCCGTTCAACCACCCTCCACGGCCACCCTCCACCGCTCATGGTCATCCACCATCCACAACACGGGTCATGTTCATCCGAGGCAACGCCATCGCTCATCGCTCATCCAAACCCCACCCCCCACCTCCCGCAATGCTCACTGCTCATCCAATCGATCGGCTTCATTAGCGCAGATGGCGAAGAATCGCCGATCGGGTTCGCTTAACGTACCATTGATCGATCGCTTGGGTTCGAGAACGTGTAGCCTACAAAGGCAATCGCTGATTCGATTAGAGCCCAACGCCTCGCCGGGTTCGATTAGAGCCAATGCCTTGCACGTGTACGAGAGAAATGCGCATCGCTCGGCCCCCGACCTCCCACCGTAACCGGCAACTCCCCGAAACTCCCCCTCGCTTCTACCATGGTTTTTTCCGTCATGGATGGCCCAAAGAATGTCATGCAGCTGCGTCTCCGGCCCGCCCAGGACGAAAAGCCTATTTTCTGTCATGATTTTTTGTCATAGAAGTAGGAGCCCACCACATCTATGATGATACCGGGTTTTTTCACAATTATCGTCATAGAAGTGTCATATGTATGACAGTAAAAAAAATTCGTTCGGCCCAAAATGTCACGGATGTGTCTTTTTTTTGTAGTGAAAACTAATCCCGATGGTAGATGTAGAGGTAGCGTGCCGACAGCGATCACATCGACCTTGGAACCATTTCCCACGCGCATCGTCACCTCGTCCTTAGCCAATCTTCACTTAATTCGTAGCCCCTGTTTCGAGTTGCAAATATGAGCAACAAAACCAATATCAAATACCGCGCTACTGCAAACATTAGTTAAGTACACATCAATAACATGTATATCAAATATACCTTTCACTTTGCCATCCTTCTAATCCGCCAAATACTTGGGCAGTTCTGCTTCCAATGACCAAACCCTTTGCAGTAGAAGCACTCAGTTTTAGGCTTAGGTCCAAACTTGGGTTTCTTCTCTTGAGCAGCAACCTTTTTGCCATTCTTCTTGAAGTTCCCTTTCTTCCCTTTGCCCTTTTTCTTGAAACTAGTGGTCTTATTGACCATCAACACTTGATGCTCCTTTTTGATTTCTACCTCCGTAGCCTTTAGCATTGCGAAGAGCTCGGGAATAGTCTTGTTCATCCCTTGCATACTATAATTCATCATGAAGCTTTTGTAGCTTGGTGGCAGTGATTCAAGAACTCTGTCAATGACACTATCATCAAGAGGATTAACTCCCAGTTGAGTCAAGTGGTTGTGGTACCCAGATATTCTGAGTATGTGTTCACTGACAGAACTGTTCTCCTCCATTTTACAGCTGTAGAACTTGTTGGAGACTTCATATCTCTCAATTCGGGCATTTGCTTGAAATATTAACTTCAACTCCTGAAACATCTCATATGCTCCATGACGTTCAAAACGTAGTTGAAGTCCCGGTTCTAAGCCGTAAAGAATGGCACACTGAACTATCGAGTAGTCATCGGCTTTGCTCTGCCAGACGTTCTTAACGCCATCGTGAGTATCTCAGAGCAGGCCCGGCACCCAACAAAGGCTTACAGGACGTAATTCTTCAGGCAGAGAATGAGGATAATCTCAAATTCTGGACCCAGTCCGTGTAGTTGCTGCCATCATTTTCAACTTAGCTTTCTCTGGGAACACATTAAAATTCAAAGGAGCGGTAGCACGAGCCATTGATCTACAACAACATAGACATGCAAAATACTATCAAGTCCTAAGTTCATGATAAATTTGAAGGAAATATGCCCTAGAGGCAATAATAAAGTTATTATTTATTTCCTTATTTCATGATAAATGTTTATCATTCATGCTAGAATTGTATTAACCGGAAACATGATACATGTGTGAATGCATAGACAAAACAAGATGTCACTAGTATGCCTCTACTAGACTAGCTTGTTAATCAAAGATGGTTATGTTTCCTAACCATGAACAAAGGAGTTGTTATTTGATTAATGAGGTCACATCATTAGTAGAATGATCTGATTGACATGACCCATTCCCTAGCTTAGCACACGATCGCTTAGTATGTTGCTCTCGCTTTTATCCATGACTTATACATGTTCCTGTAACTATGAGATTATGCAACTCCGTTTACGGAGGAACACTTTGGTGCTACCAAACGTCACAACGTAATCGGGTGATTATAAAGGAGTACTACAGTGTCTCCAAAGGCGATGTTGGGTTGGCGTATTTGAGATTAGGTTTTGTCACTCCGATTGTCGGAGAGGTATCTCTGGGCCCTCTCGGTAATGCACATCACTCAAGCCTTGCAAGCACTACAACTAATGAGTTAGTTGTGAGATGATGTATTACGGAACGAGTAAAGAGACTTGCCGTAACGAGATTGAACTAGGTATTGGATACCGACGATCGAATCTCGGGCAAGTAACATACCGATGACAAAGGGAACAACGTATGTTGTTATGCGGTCCGACCGATAAAGATCTTCGAGAATATGTAGGAACCAATATGGGCATCCAGGTCCGCTGTTGGTTATTGACCGTGAATAGTTCTAGGTCATGTCTACATTGTTCTCGAACCGTAGGGTCCGCACGCTTAAGGTTTCGATGATGCTTATTATGAGTTTATGTATTTTGATGTACCAAGAAGTTCGAGTCCGGATGCGATCACGGACATGACGAGGAGTCTCGGAATGGTCGAGACATAAAGATTGATATATTGGAAGCCTATGTTTGGAGTTGGAATGGTTCCGGTAAAACGGAATTTATCGAGTAACGGAGGTTACCGGAACCCCGGAGGTAAATGGGCCTCAATGGGCCTTAGTGGAAAAGAGGAGGGCAGCCCAGGGGTCACAGGCCCCCCTTCCCTAGTCCTACTAGGACTAGGAGAAGGGGCCGCCCTCTCTCTCTTTCCCTCCTCAGGAATCCTAGTTGGACTAGGATTGGGGAATCTCTACTCCCGAGGAGTAGGACTCCTGGCGCGCCTCCTTGGCCGCCCCCCCCCGGCTCCTTTATATACGGGGGCAGGGGGCACCTTGAACACACAAGTTGATCGTGAGATCGTTCCTTAGCCGTGTGCGTGCCCCTCCACCATATTCCACCTCGGTTATACTGTCATGAAGCTTAAGCGAAGCCTGCGCGTGAAACATCAAGATCGTCACCACGCCGTCGTCTTGACGGAACTCTCCCTCGACACTCGGCTGGATCGAGTACGAGGGACGCCATCGAGCTGTACGTGTGTCAAGAACTCGGGGCGCCGGAGTAACGGCGCGGGATCGGTCGGATCGCGAGGAGAACGTCGACTACTTCCTCTACGTTGTGATCGCTTCCGCCGGGTCTACAAGGGTATGTAGACAACACTCTCCCCTCTCGTTGCTATACATCACCATGATCTTGCGTGTGCGTAGGAAAATTTTTGAAATTACTACGCTCCCCAACCGTGGCATCCGAGCCTAGGTTTTTATGGTTTGATGTTTTGCACGAGTAGAACACAAGTGAGTTGTGGGCGATACAAGTCATACTACCTACCAAAGATGTCATACTTTGGTTCAGCGGTATTGTGAGATGAAGCGGCCTGCATCGACATTACGCAGACGCTTACGCGAGACTGGTTTCACCGCCACGAGCACTCGCTGCTTAAAGGTGACCGGTGGGTGCTGTCTCTCTCACTTTAGTTGAACTGAGTGTGGCTACGCCGGTCCTTGAGAAGGTTAAACGAGTCTATTTGACGAAGTATCGCTGTGGTTTTGATGCGAGGTGAGACCGGTTCTTGCTTAAGCCCGTAGCAGCCACGTAAAATTTGCAACAACAAAGTAGAGGACGTCTAACTTGTTTTTGCAGGGCATGTTGTGATGTGATATGGTCAAGACGTGATGCTATATTTTATTGTATGAGATGATCATGTTTTGTAACCGGTTATCGGCAATCGCAGGAGCCATATGGTTGTCGCTTATTGTATGCAATGCAATCGCTTGTAATGCTTTACTTTATCACTAAGCGGTAGCGATAGTCGTAGTAGCATAAGTTTGGCGAGACGTCAACGATGCTGCGATGGAGATCAAGGTGTCGCGCCGATGACGATGGTGATCATGGTGGTGCCGCAAGATGGAGATCGTGAAGCACAAGATGATGATGACCATATCATATCACTTATATTGATTTGCATGTGATGTTTATCCTTTTATGCATCTTATCTTGCTTTGATTGACGGTAGCATTATAAGATGATCTCTCACTAAATTATCAAGAAGTGTTCTCCCGGTATGCACCGCTGCCAAAGTTCGTCGTGCCTGCACACCACGTGATGATCGGTGTGATAAGCTCTCGTCCATCTACAACGGTGCAAGCCAGTTTTGCACACGCAGAATACTCGGGTTATACTTGACGAGCCTAGCATATGCAGATATGGCCTCGAACACGGAGACCGAAAGGTCGAGCGTGAATCATATAGTAGATATGATCAACATAAGATGTTCACCATTGAAAACTACTCCATTTCACGTGATGATCGGTTATGGTTTAGTTGATTTGGATCACGTGATCACTTAGATGACTAGAGGATGTCTTTCTAAGTGGGAGTTCTTTAGTAATATGATTAATCGAACTTAAATTTATCATGAACTTAGTACCGATAGTATCTTGCTTGTTTATGTTTGATTGTAGATAGATGGCTCGTCTTTGTTGTTCCGTTGAATTTTAATGCGTTCCTTGAGAAAGCAAAGTTGAAAGATGATGGTAGCAATTACGGATTCGGGTCCGTAACGAGGATCATCCTCATTGCTGCACGTAAGAGCTACGCCTGGATGCACCGCTAGGTGCCAACTCTTGCTAATGCAACTGCAGATGTTATGAACGTCTGGCGAGCAAAGTCGATGACTACTCTATAGTTCAATGTGCCATGCTTTACGGCTTAGAACGGGACTTCAACGACGTTTTGAACGTCATGGAGCATATGAGATGTTCCAGAGTTGAAGTTAATATTCCAAAGAATGCCCGGATTGAGAGATATGAAGTCTCCAATAAGTTCTATAGCTGTAAGATGGAGGAGAACAGTTACATTAGTGAGCATATACTCGAAATGTCCGGGTACTACAATCACTTGACACAATTGGGAGTTAATCTTCCGGATGATTGTGTCATTGATGAATTCTCAATCACGCCACCAAGCTACAAAGGCTTCGTGATGAACTATAATATGCAAGGGTTAGTGAAAACTATACCGAGCTCTTCGCAATGCTAAAGGCTGCGGAGGTAGAAATCAAGAAGGAGCATCAAGTGTTGATGGTCAATAAGACCACTAGTTTCAAGAAGAAAGGCAAAGGGAAGAAGAAGGAATCTCAAGAAGAACAAAGAAGCAAGTTGCTTCTCGAGAAGAAACCCAAGTCCGCCCTAAACCTGAAATCGAGTGCTTCTACCGCAAGCAGATCGTCATTTGGAAGCGGAACCGCCCCAAGTATTTGGCGGATAAGAAGGATGGCAAGGTGAACAAAGGTATATGTGATATACATGTTATTGATGTGTACCTTACTAGAGCTCGTAGTAGCACTGGTATTTGATATCGGTTCCGTTGCTAATATTTGCAACTCAAACAGGGACTACTGATTGCTTAACTCGCAAAGGACGAGGTGACGATGCGCGTGGGAAATGGTTCCAAAGTCGATGTGATCGCGGTCGGCACGCTACCTCTACATCTACCTTCGGATTAGTTTTAGACCTAAATAATTGTTATTTGGTGCTGCGTTGAGCATGAACATTATATCTGGATCTTGTTTGATGCGAGACGGTTATTCATTTAAATCGAGAATAATGGTTGTTCTATTTATATGAGTAATATCTTTTATGGTCATGCACCCTTGAGGAGTGGTCTATTTCTTATGAATCTCGATAGTAGTGATACACATATTCATAATGTTGAAACCAAAAGATGCAGAGTTGATAACGAAAGTGCAACTTATTTGTGGCACTTGCCGCTTAGGTCATATCGGTGTAAAGCGCATGAAGAAACTCCATGCCGATGGACTTTTGGAGTCACTTGATTATGAATCACTTGGCACTTATGAACCGTGCCTCATGGGCAAGATGACTAGAACACCGTTCTCGGTACTATGGAGAGAGCAACAGATTTGTTGGAAATCATACATACGTATGTATGTGGTCCGATGAATGTTGAGGCTCGTGGCGGATATCGTTATTTTCTCACCTTCACAGATGACTTAAGCGAGATATGGGTATATCTACTTAATGAAACATAAGTCTGAAACATTTGAAAAGTTCAAAGAATTTCAGAGTGAAGTTGAAAATCATCGTAACAAGAAAATTAAGTTTCTACGATCCGATCGTGGAGGTGAATATTTGAGTTACGAGTTTGGTCTACATTTGAAACAATGCGGAATAGTTTCGCAACTCACGCCACCCGAACACCACAACAGAATGGTGTGTCCGAACGTCAGAATCGTACTTTACTAGATATGGTGCGATCTATGATGTCTCTTACAGATTTACCGCTATCGCTTTTGGGGTTATGCTCTAGAGACGGCCGCATTCACACTGAATAGAACACCGTCGAAATCCGTTGAGACGACACCTTATGAACTGTGGTTTAGCAAGAAACCAAAGTTGTCGTTTCTTAAAGTTTGGGGATGCGATGCTTATGTGAAAAGCTTCAACCCTGATAAGCTCGAACCCAAATCGAGAAATGTGTCTTCATAGGATACCCAAAGGAGAAAGTTGGGTACACCTTCTATCACAGATCCGAAGGCAAGACATTTGTTGCTAAGAATGGATCCTTTCTAGAGAAGGAGTTTCTCTCGAAAGAAGTGAGTGGGAGGAAAGTGGAACTTGATGAGGTAATAGTACCTTCTCCCTTACTTGAAAGTAGTTAAATCGCAGAAACCGGTTTCGAGACACCTACACCAAGTAGGGAGGAAGTTGATGATGTTGATCATGAAACTTGGATCAAGTTACTCTGAGAACCACGTAGATCAACCAGAGTGAGATCCGCACTGAGTGGTACGGTAATCCTGTTCGGAAGTCATGCTACTAGATCATGATGAACCTACGAACTATGAAGAAGCGATGGTGAGCCCAGATTCCATAAAATGGCTTGAGGCCATGAAATCGAGATGGGATCCATGTATGAAAACAAAGTGTGGACTTTGGTTGACTTGCCCGAGGGTAGGCAAGCAATAGAAAACAAGTGGATCTTCAAGAAGAAGACCGACGCCGACGGTAATGTTATCGTCTATAAAGCTCGACTTGTCGCAAAAGGTTTTCGACAAGTTCAAGGGGTTGACTACGATGAGACCTTCTCACCAGTGGCGATGCTTAAGTCCGTCCGAATCATGTTAGCGATTGCGCATTTTATGATTATGAAATTTGGCAAATGGATGTAAAGACCGCATTCTGAATGGATTTACGGAAGAAGAGTTGTATATGATGCAACCGAAGGTTTTATCGATCCAAAGGGAGCTAACAAAGTGTGCAAGCTCCAATGATCCATTTATGGACTGGTGCAAGCATCTCGGAGCTGGAATAAACGTTTTGATAGTATGATCAAAGCATTTGGGTTTGTCTGCACTTTTGGAGAAGCTCAGATTTACAAGAAAGTGAGTGGGAGCTCAGAGCATTTCGATCTTATATGTGGATGACATATTGCTGATCGGAAGTGATATAGAATTCTGGATAGCATAAAGGGATACTTGAATAAGAGTTTTCAATGAAAGACCTCGGTGAAGCTGCTTACATATTGGGCATCAAGATCTATAGAGATAGATCAAGACGCTTAATTGGACTTTCACAAAGCACATACCTTGACAAAGTTTTGAAGAAGTTCAAAATGGATCAAGCAAAGAAAGGGTTCTTGCACGTGTTACAAGGTGTGAAGTTGAGTCGACTCAATGCCCGACCACTGCAGAAGATAGAGAGAAGATGAAAGATGTTCCTATGCTTCAGCCATAGGCTCTATCATGTATGCAATCTTGTACCGCACTGATGTGTGCCTTGCTATAAGCCTAGCAGGAGGTACCAAAGTAATCCAGAGTGGATCATCGGACAGCGGTCAAGAACATCCCGAAATACCGAAAAGGACGAAGGATATGTTTCTCGTATATGGAGGTGACAAAGAGCTCATCGTGGCAGTTACGTTGATGCAAGCTTTGACACCGATCCGGACGATTCTAAATCGCAGACGGATACGTATTTACACTAAACGGAGGAGCTGTCGGTTGGTGCGGTTCTAAACAAAGCGTCGTGGCGGGATCTACATGTGAAGCGGAATACATAGCAGCTTCGAAGCAGCTAATGAAGGAGTGCGGATGAAGGAGTTCATATCCGATCTAGGTGTCATACCTAGTGCATCGGGTCCAATGAAAATCTTCGTGACAATCTTGGAGCAATTGCCTTAGCAAAGGAATCCAGATTTCACAAGAGGACCAAGCACATCAAGAGACGCTTCAATTCCATCCGGACTTAGTCCAGATCGGAGACATAGAGATTTGCAAGATACATACGGATCTGAATGTTGCGACCCGTTGACTAAGCCTCTTCCACGAGCAAAACATGATCGGCACCAAGACTCCATGGGTGTTAGAATCATTCTTGTGTAATCTAGATTATTGACTCTAGTGCAAGTGGGAGATCAAGGAAATATGCCCTAGAGGCAATAATAAAGTTATTATTTATTTCCTTATTTCATGATAAATGTTTATCATTCATGCTAGAATTGTATTAACCGGAAACATGATACATGTGTGAATGCATAGACAAAACAAGATGTCACTAGTATGCCTCTACTAGACTAGCTTGTTAATCAAAGATGGTTATGTTTCCTAACCATGAACAAAGGAGTTGTTATTTGATTAATGAGGTCACATCATTAGTAGAATGATCGATTGACATGACCCATTCCCTAGCTTAGCACACGATCGCTTAGTATGTTGCTCCGCTTTTATCCATGACTTATACATGTTCCTCGTAACTATGAGATTATGCAACTCCGTTTACGGAGGAACACTTTGGTGCTACCAAACGTCACAACGAATCGGGTGATTATAAAGGAGTACTACAGTGTCTCCAAAGGCGTATGTTGGGTTGGCGATTTGAGATTAGGTTTTGTCACTCCGATTGTCGGAGAGGTATCTCTGGGCCCTCTCGGTAATGCACATCATCAAGCCTTGCAAGCACTACAACTAATGAGTTAGTTGTGAGATGATGTATTACGGAACGAGTAAAGAGACTTGCCGTAACGAGATTGAACTAGGTATTGGATACCGACGATCGAATCTCGGGCAAGTAACATACCGATGACAAAGGAACAACGTATGTTGTTATGCGGTCGACCGATAAAGATCTTCGTAGAATATGTAGGAACCAATATGGGCATCCAGGTCCGCTGTTGGTTATTGACCGTGAATAGTTCTAGGTCATGTCTACATTGTTCTCGAACCGTAGGGTCCGCACGCTTAAGGTTTCGATGACAGTTATTATGAGTTTATGTATTTTGATGTACCGAAGAAGTTCGGAGTCCCGGATGCGATCACGGACATGACGAGGAGTCTCGGAATGGTCGAGACATAAAGATTGATATATTGGAAGCCTATGTTTGGAGTTCGGAATGGTTCCGGCGGCAACGGAATTCTGGGAGTACCGGAGGTTACCGAACCCCGGGAGGTAAATGGGCCTCAATGGGCCTTAGTGGAAAAGAGGAGGGGCAGCCCAGGGCTGGCCGCGCGCCTCCCCCCCTTCCCTAGTCCTACTAGGACTAGGAGAAGGGGCCGCCCTCTCTCTTTTCCCCCTCAGAATCCTAGTTGGACTAGGATTGGGGAATCCTACTCCCAGAGGGAGTAGGACTCCTGGCAGCGCCTCCTTTGGCCGCCCCCCTCCCCTGCTCCTTTATATACGGGGCAGGGGGCACCTTGAACACACAAGTTGATCGTGAGATCGTTCCTTAGCCGTGTCGGTGCCCCTCCACCATATTCCACCTCGGTTATACTGTCGCGAAGCTTAGGCGAAGCCTGCGCGCCGTGAAACATCAAGATCGTCACCACGCCGTCGTCTTGTGGAACTCTCCCTCGACACTCGGCTGGATCGAGTCGAGGGACGTCATCGAGCTGTCGTGTGTCAAGAACTCGGGGCGTCGAGTAACGGCGCGGGATCGGTCGGATCGCGAGGAGAACGTCGACTACTTCCTCTACGTTGTGATCGCTTCCGCTTCGGGTCTACAAGGGTATGTAGACAACACTCTCCCCTCTCGTTGCTATACATCACCATGATCTTGCGTGTGCGTAGGAAAATTTTTGAAATTACTACGTTCCCCAACAAAATTAAAGTTCAATTAATCATATTACTTAAGAACTCCCACTTAGATATCCATCCCTCTAATCATCTAAGTGATCACGTGATCCAAATCAACTAACCATGTCCGATCATCATGTGAGATGGAGTAGTTTTCAATGGTGAACAGCACCATGTTGATCATATCTACTATATGATTCACGCTCAACCTTTCGGTCTCAGTGTTCCGAGGCCATATCTGCATATGCTAGGCTCGTCAAGTTTAACCCGAGTATTCTGTGTGTGTAAAACTGGCTTGCACCCGTTGTATATGAACGTAGAGCTTATCACCGATCATCACGTGGTGTCTCCGCACGACGAACTGTAGCAACAGTGCATACTCAGGGAGAACACTTATACCTTGAAATTTAGTAAGGGATCATCTTATAATGCTACCGTCGTACTAAGCAAAATAAGAAGCATAAAGTATAAACATCACATGCAATCAAAATATGTGACATGATATGGCCATCATCATCTTGTGCTCATGATCTCTATCACCGAAGCATCGTCATGATCTCCATCGTCACTGGCACGACACCTTGATCTCCATCGTAGCATTGTTGTCGTCTCGCCAAATATTGTTACTACGACTATCGCTACCGCTTAGTGATAAAGTAAAACAATTACATGGTGATTGCATTGCATACAATAAAGCGACAACCATATGGCTCCTGTCAGTTGCTGATAACTTTGTTACAAAACATGATCATCTCATATAACAATTTATATCACATCATGCCTTGATCATATCACATCACAGCAAGCCCTGCAAAAACAAGTTAGACGTCCTCTACTTTGATGTTGCAAGTTTTACATGGCTGCTACGGGCTTCTAGCAAGAACCGTTCTTACCTACGCATCAAAAATACAACGATTTTTCGTCAAGTGTGCTGTTTTAACCTTCAACAAGGACCGGGCGTAGCCACACTCGATTCAACTAAAGTTGGAGAAACAGACACTCACTAGCCACCTATGTGCGAAGCACGTCGGTAGAACCAGTCTCACGTAAGCGTACGCGTAATGTCGGTCTGAGCCGCTTCATCCAACAATACCGCCGAATCAAAGTATGACATGCTGGTAAGCAGTATGACTATTATCGCCCACAACTCTTTGTGTTCTACTCGTGCATATAACATCTACGCATAGACTTGGGCTCGGATGCCACTGTTGGGGAATACAGCAATTTCAAAAAATTTCCTACGATCGCGCAAGATCTATCTAGGTGATGCATAGCAACGAGAGGGGAGAGTGTTGTCTACGTACACTCATAGACCAAAAATAGAAGCGTTATGACAACGCGGTTGATGTAGTCATACGTCTTCACGATCCGACCGATCCTAGCACCGAAGGTATGGCACCTCCGCGATCTACACACGTTCAACTCGGTGACGTCCCATGAACTCTAGATCCAGCTGAGGTCGAGGGAGAGTTTCGTCAGCGCGATGGCGTGGTGACGGTGATGATGAACTTACCGGCGCAGGGCTTCGCCTAAGCACTACAACGATATGGCCGAGGTGAAAATCTGTGGAGGGGGGCACCGCACACGGCTAAAAGATCCTTCTATGGGGTGACCCCCTCCACCATATATAAAGGAGGAGAGGGGAGGCCGGCCGGCCCTCCTTGGCGCGCCCCGAAGAGGGGATTCCTACTAGGACTCCAAGTCCTAGTAGGTTTCCACCTAAAGGGAGAGGGGGGAAGGAAAGGGGGGCGCCGCCCCCCTCCTTCCTTGTCCTATTCGGACTCAAGGGGGAGGGGCGTGCGGCCTGCCCTAGCCGCCCCTCTCTCTCTCCACTAAGACCCATTGAGGCCCAGTAGTTCCCCGGGGGTTCCGATAACCCTCAGCACTCCGGCTTTATCCGAAACTTCTCCGGAACACTTCCAGTGTCCGCGTATTAACAGCTACTCTAGGGGGAATGTTTTTATGTGGTGCTTTTAATGTCGAATCGGGATTCACTAAGACAGAAATAAAGCATTGGGCTTGAATAAACCAATTCGAGAACAGTTGGATGCCGACAAAATCATCAAAGAGTTCAGAATCTGAAGAAACTAATTCTGTATGGAGAAACAAAAAATCTCTCATTTCCGACGCGAATAGATTTTCTTATTTCGAAATAAAGGTTCTTGTCTTGTCTCCGTGTTCTTCGAATGGATCTCTTAATTGTTGAGAGGGTTGCCCAAACGAGGCAGTGGCTTGGTTAAGGGAACGGAACCCACCGGAGCCGTAGCGAAAGCGAGTCTTAGTAGGGCGATTGTCACTGCTTTGGATTTCACTTGCCTGTCTACGGTTCCCTTGCGTGTGCTCGGGATAGGTGTTTTGTATAAATGTTTCGCCGTAGTTCTGAATCGAATCTCTTTAGAAAGAGGAAAGAAATCTAAATAACCTTTAGATCCATCTAAGATTTCGATTCCCAGT